>JAULBS010090257.1:0-17530 GCA_032355785.1 Symmetromphalus regularis | reverse complement strand
GGGTGTATGTAGGTTTCTGAAGCTATCCCACATTTATCTTGAAATCAAAAGATATTCCACATAAAACTTGTGTCTAAGTAAGATACAGTTTTTGCCCCTTTTCTCCATTAGCTGCTATCTCAACTTACACCCTTTTGGTTCTGAAGCAGCGACTTGGTTATTTGTCAAAATTGAAATTCCACTGTCATAAGGTTGTTTTACTTGTCACAGAAAAGACACACATGGTCTGTGATAGGTCAGTGATGAACCACTACATGGTGCACAATCCAATTGAAAAAACTAAACATACCTTCAAATTGTCAGCATCTGTAATTGGATTAGCTGTTTTGAATTTAACTGACATCATCTTTGATTCGACCTGGCGGAAGTTGCTGTCGCTGGTGTGTGGCAGACGTTCACCATGAAGTAAGCGCTGTAGAGTTATGAATGCCTCAGTAAACAGACTGAGATCAGTCAAAACTCGGATCTTCAGAATTCTGCCATCTACAGATCGCTGCAGATCTCGACACATGAAGGTTGTGAAGTACTGGTACAGTGTCAGTAAGGGAAGAACCTGTGAGGAAGACATTAAAAAAATAATCAACGCTAATAAACAATACTTTTTTATCTTGCCTCCATGTAAAATTCTTTTATCCCATTAGTTGTCTGCCATTGGACAAAATCCTTATACCCCAGTGGGCAGAGTGAATTTTTCTTGTACCCCATCTGTAATTTTCAACAATGTATTGATCGGCTGTTCTAAATATGGATATCCTTGTTCTTTATTATTATTTATTTACTATATTCATTTTTTGTTTTAAAAAAACTTGGTTTTAGTTTATATATGTTTCAGATCAATTTTGTGTTAGAAACATTTGCAGTTAAAAATTATTTTATTGATGGGACAATATTTGTCAAGTGAATTCTTCTGCATCCGCGTGATATGGATTTGTTAATAAACTGTTAATCGTTATTCTCTTGTGTTACTTTGATTAATTAACATGTCAACAAGATAAATTCTCTTGGTGTAAATGGCTTTTATGTACTCTCTGTGTGTTCTTTTACCCGAGCCATTTACCCCTCATGATGCTTCTACAACTTCTAATGTTTGTATATTATTGGGATTTGTTTTTTATCAAGCAATGCTTAACAACACCTCGGCGCACTGTTTAATTATCAGTTATTAAGAAACATGTGGGGGTAGAGGGGTCATATATTAATTAAAATGTTGATTCATATCTTTCCAGAAAACTACATTTTAAGTGTATGAATATTTGTTTAGGGTGAAGGGGTAGATATGACAAAAGTGTTTAATATTTATACATTTTGTATGAATAGAAAAAAGTTGAGAATTATGAATTACCTCTTAAAATTTACATATAATATATACATTTATATATAGAAATCATTTTCACAAAGGTTGATAACTCACAAACAAGTTGTGCCTTCCTCGTGCCAACTCCTCAGTAACCCAACGAAGGGCTGATACGAGTTGACGTCCATCAGCACGGAAACGATCAGACAGGAGGTCAATCCCTGGAACAAGATTGGTCACTTCACAGCCCTCGCCCACTTCATACAGAGCGTAGTCTCGATCAGCAGTCGGATGAGGCAGAGAAGATCGGAACAAGGCCTGTAAGTAAATAAACACAAAATTTGAAAATAAACACAACTGACTTTGATGTGATATTTTTACCATGAAGTCTCGTGCTTATAAAATGATTAAATTGTGGACTTAAAATTTCATAAAGTCCAAATACTTTAATATAGTGTACCCATATAAACAACATGTACATATACCTTGAAAAAGTAGCCAGCCAAAAAACAACACTCCATTCTAAGCCCTAGGTCAGAGGTCAGTATATATCTGTCAATGAAAGAAAACACAAAGTCAAGAATAAAATTAAATTAACTGGAAGAAAAATATACTGGTAAATTATTTCCTTGCCCTGGAAGTACTGGTAAGCTACAAGATATGAAAATATTAAATATTAAATACAAAGTACTCCAAAAAAACCAAATGTATTTCAAATATTAAACTGAGAAAATATGTAATAACGCAAGCACACTGAATATGTAGAATTATTTTTCTGAATGGCTCAATAAGTAGCTGCTTCAGAACCAAAAGGGTGTAAGTCTGGGTTTGGCATTTACTGGGATCATTGAATGCCCCTAAGTAAGCTGCATCTGTGCACAAAGGGTGTATGTAGGTTTCTAAAGTTATCCCACATTCATCTTGAAATCAAATGATATTTCACATAAAACTTGTGTCTAGGTGAGAAACAGTTTTTGGCCCTTTTCTCCATATTTTTGTTCAGAAGCAGCGAAGTGTATTAAAATAAAATATGCTTAATAAAAAATAAAAATACACTGACTGTGCTATGTTTGATGCTAGAACACCTCCATGAACACAGCCCCACAGACCACATCGCTTCATGAGTTCCTTGCTGATATCATCAGTGTTCTTCAGCTGTTTGCGCCAACATCGCAGGCAGTCCGACATATTCAAGACAATGTCCAGAGCATCAGACCAATTCTTATAGGCCTCTCTAAAATCAAGCATATTCCCGTTTCAAAATATTTTCACATTAAGAATGAAGTTATTCACAATAATTTTTCTATTCTCAGATGTTCGCAACCCATTACAAAAATTAGCATATTTAAAATATGTTTCAAGATTTCAATCAACATTTAATTATTAATTTATATTTGTGTGTTTGTCAGAAATCCCAACCCCTGATTTATGTTTTGGAAAATGTTGATAAATGTGAATGACCATTTAATGATGTTTAATATCATCTCATAATAGGTCTATAGGTTATTCATTTTCATTCAAGTTGTCTTCCCTTATCATCCATGCTAAAAATATGCTCTATATTTTCATATACTCACTCAGGTAATACAATTAATACTTCACTCAGATGATATATTAATTAAATTAGAAAAAGTTCACAACTACATTGAGTAAAATTTCTCACACATTTTCTAAAGCATGCGATCAGCACATTTTAAAAATATTAAAATAAGAATACCTTATATTTCCAGAATGGTAATACAAGTTGCCAAGTTCATGTAAAGCCTGGGATGCGAGACCTTTTTGTCCTTTGGACATCAGCAAATCTGGAAGGTATCAATACTACAGTAGAATTGCATAGGCATTTTACCCTAATATTTTATGCAGTTAACAGGATTATTTCTTTATCAGAAATGCTCATTTAAAATAATGTTCCTATTCTTGTACTATCTGGTATAAAATCAAAGTACATTTATCAAACAGTGATCACAAAAAATCTGAAATATGCAATATAGTAAGGAATTCTTTGACGTTATAACCTGAATGCTATAACAGATGCAAAAATAGTATATGGTTATACTTACTTTATGGTCATTTTGTGATTATTTGATAAAAAAATAAGTTTTCGACATTTTATTATACAATTAACCAAACAATACAAAGAAAGCATATACAATTAAAAGAAATTCTTTGTATATGTTTGGATACAAATGGTTCTGAGCAGCATAATGTTATGCAAATAACAGGAATATGTTATTATCAGGAATGCAATTCAGTAGACTTGGCTGTATTTAGATAACAGATTAATTGAATAAAAATGAAGACTTGACAACTGGCATTATGGGTATGTATTACAAGCATAATCTTAGCCAATGGTCCAGTAAAGTAACTTAATGCAAAAATAGAATTTATACTACGTTTTTACATTTATGATGTCTGCAAACAGATGGAGCTAAAAAGAAGAGAAAAAGTAGTAGTATTAATTACCGATAGTTCTGTCATATGACCCAAGAACTGTTCCAAACTGTGATCGTGGGATAGGTGATGTCTGGACATCAGAGATGGACAGGAACTTTTCATGACTCAGATCAGGTGGTATGGTTCTCTGTGGTTGAGCTGTCATTTGTACAAAGTCAACTTTGCTTCCTTGCTTGCTGAACATACCTTCAGATGCTACAAAATAAAAATAAATTGATCACTTATCAACACCATTTTAAATAACTTGATATATATATATATATATATAAGATTCAGAGAATTGCTTACCAGATTGGAATATCTGGCTGGCAGTTGGGGGACTGGTGGTCATCACGTGGATGGGGTGGGGGATGGGGGTGACATGCATTAGGGCATAGATTAGGCAGTTTGTTAGGTTGCCCTGTCTCCATCCCCCAACCTTTTTCTAAGACTACTTCATTAACACTGCAGGTAGTTCAGTAGGATACCAAACAATAATGTGTAACATGTATTATGACATTACTTTTTATCTAAAAGGCGACATTTTCTCAAATGTTTTTCTTATTTCTCTAGAGTGAAAAATTTTCAGACATCTTATACCCCAAATTAATATGTTTATAATGTTGATTTTGTTTTCTAGATTTCAACTGACAAATTATGATTAATTTAAATTTGAATGCTATATGATCCACCCAAATGAACATTTTGTATAAACAGGAAAGTGTCCATGATTTATAAATGGATAACTGAATCTAGAAATAACTAGAAGGTAGGGGTGCAACAATATACTGGTATACTGGCAATACTTGCCTGGTGCAATACATACCACAATATGGTTTCGTGTATCGCAATATTTCTACGTAATGAGTATCCATCTATGATTATGACAGTAAGTTATAAAAATAAAAGTTAAATTTAATTAAAGCATATAAATCTACTGTGTTTATATATTCCTTTTTCATCAGAAATTGGTACATGTCTGCCTGCCTGAGATGTTTAGTAATTAGTATGATAGTATCAAAATATGACTTATCACATATGGTTTCGTGTATCGCGATATTTCTACCTGAGTATCCATCAATGATTATGACAGTAAGTTATAAAAATAAAAAATTAATCTTAATTAAAACAAATAAATCTACTGTGTCTTTATATTATCTTTTTTCATCAGAAATTGGTACAGGTCTGCCTGGATGAGATATGTTTAGTAATTAGTACGCTAGTATCCAATATGACTTTATCACATCTTGGTAATTAATAAAACTGGGTTTGTAGTATCGCAATACAGTTTTGGCTGTATTGTTGCACACCTACTAGAGGGTAATGTATGATCACACTTACAGTTCTGTTGACCCGCTAGATACAGAACAAGCAGCTTGCGACTGTGTTGCAGGGCTCGAGATGTGTAGTTAGACATATCAAGAGATTTTCTCAGGGTTTCCAAACTTAGTTGGATGTCCAAAGGTACGGAAACAATTTTCTGTGAGTCTTCAGCTATTAATGTTAAAACAAAAACAGTAAATAAGTGAAACAAAATTAAAACATGAAACCTAAATTAATTCTTAATAGTTGATAAGTAAAACAAATATTTGGTAAAAGTAAATCAATGTAAAGCAAATTAAAAGTGACTTATTTATTTTACTCAACACAAATTAACATCACTCGTTAGCCAACCATGTTCAATTTTAGGGCAATTATTCAACACCAGAAATTGACTTCAGCAATTGCAATACCGTGGAGATTGTCGCAGAGTTTTTCATTCTCAATAGCATTTTTTTTTTGCTGCGGACTAATTTTTTTGGTTCAATGTGTATTTTTTTTCTTATTATTAAAAATAAAGTATACTTTATGCTAAAATTGCCATGGAAAATGCTGGGAACACTATTTCTCCACAGAATTTATTTAGCCGTCAACATTTTCTTAATTGAAGGGGTTGATAATATGATCTTTACTTAGTTTTCCATTGATTAATGTTGGATGTTTACACTAAATCACAAGTAAAGAATTCTGCATGTTGTAAAACCAAACAATTTATTTTCTTTAGGTTACTAATTCACTGATGTGTATTTTTACAGAAATGGAATACAAATAAAATTATATTTTGACCATCTTTATTTAAATTTTTGTCATTGAAAATGTTAGAACCAATGATATTTACAGGACAAAATAAAAAAGGAATACTAGTTTTGCAAATTAACATATTTTGTCAAATAATATGTTCCCTAAGACCTATTTAATTTGTAAAATGATGGCTCTGTGATAATAAAACATGTCATATTCAGCTGACTTCTGGAAATGGAATCAAGCTATGATTTTTCTGCAATTCAAAACAGAATATTTCAAAAACTATTTTTTTTTGTTCTGTGTGGCTATTTGGCAATCTTGCTTCAAAAGTTGTGATACAAAAACATATTTAGCTTAAGTGATGTTTTATTTTGAACTTAGAACTGTTAACAATGTCAGACATGGTGTACACTATGAAAAAATGGTGACAAAACTTACGACAGTGTGCATTATGCCCCATAGGATCAATCTGTGCGCCAGGCTCAATTGGAACATCAGTCAAGGAATTATGTACTAGCTTGAGTTGGGCTGTGAGGTAATCCTTAGCTGTGACAGATCTGCCTAACTGCTTCTTCAACAGGACAAAATGAGGCTGTGGAGAAGGCAAACCCCTTACACCTTCGAGACGTATATCCAGTTTTCTCTGGGCTTGAACCAACAATGGGATCACTTGCTCAGCATAGCGGTCACTGTGAGTTTTGATGAAAAACATATATATATTATACAGGAATTTATCCAGGCTTTATACAGTACCAAACATTGGCCCCCTTCTCAAAGGCAAATAGCACTGCAAATTTCCAATTTATGGACTATAAATTGCCAAATTGGTTAATAAATATATTAAAGTTATATAAATTCAGTGGTGTGAAAAAACCTTCCCAATTATGACTAAAATCGCACAAAATTTCCCAATCCCTTCAGCCATATGGTGAAAAATCCCTGATAAATCCCTGAATATTACGCCTAAACTGTTCTATTTATTGACTAACTAAAGCATAAATTATTTTTTAGAGAAGGTGGTTTATCATAAAATAAGAAAAGTAGCTACCCAGTAAATAGAAATATTACATTTTGTAATTATATCAGATTTTTAATAGCCATTTTTCAATGTACATGTAGTCAGCACTGTATTGTGTAATGAGTAAATAATGTTTAGGAGTTTTGTCAACATGTAATTACATCAAATAAAAAATTGTGTTTTACTCTATATATCACTTCATGTATTTATATATTTTGA
This sequence comes from Symmetromphalus regularis, assembly GCA_032355785.1. Classification (NCBI taxonomy): domain Eukaryota; kingdom Metazoa; phylum Mollusca; class Gastropoda; order Neomphalida; family Neomphalidae; genus Symmetromphalus; species Symmetromphalus regularis. The sequence goes on along the minus strand of JAULBS010090257.1, from coordinate 10,499 downwards.
TGATGCTATTTGTACTTCTATCCATTTGATCTTAATACTAATAAATATAACTACCATTTATATCTTCTATACAGAAAATACACAAAAATCATATTTATCCAAATATTTCATTAAAAGATTACTAAACACATCAAATACATAAATTAATATCAAGTGTTAGTAATAACTAACTTTGATAAAGCATTAAATCTTAGTGCAATATCGGTCAGTTTCTCCCATTTCCGTTCATAATACAACATCTCGAGCACACGCAGCGAGAGGCGGCGAATCCAGCGCAGATCTACTATACTCAAGTCATCGAGCAATGGTTCAAACTTGAGACTGGCTCCACCCTTTTCACTAGTGATGTCACCCATCCATGATTCAAAGTAAATACCAAGGTGTTTTCCTTTGGTTTTGGCCTGAAATATAAATGAGTTTACTAAATAAGATTATAAATTGAAACACAGTATCACATGTTTCCTACCAGTTAGTAAAAAGATGTTAAACTTTGTAGAAAGCAATTATTTATACTTGTACAGAAATGAATTTAAAATTCACTATTTAGCAAAACATGTTTTTTAAATCTCACATATGTAAAACTCCAAAGCAAAGATCTGTAATATATGTTAAAGATTTGAAGTCAGCATGTAAAAGTTCATAAAATTATCTACAAGATTTTGTTACTTCTTTGAAATACACTCATACAGTGACTCTTTTAACAGATGAACAAACAAATAAATGAAGAAAAACCAACAACAAATAAAGAAACAAACAATTGAAGATAACCAAATGAAATATCCATTTAGGTACAAAAACAATAGCTTCCTTGATAACACCAAGTAGATACCTAGAAAACTATATACATAATATACAATTTTCATAAATAATACTCTGCATAAATTGTTTAGGCTTTCATTTATGGGTTGTACAAAGATTTTCAGGTAACCCATTTTATTTTGCATCACCCTTTACAACATATGTTATGTAAAAAGTGACAATAAGTTTGTGTGGAACAAAAAATGGATTACAGAAAACTAATGGGTTCTACACGACTGGTCTTAATCCACAAAAGTTGAATGGTCTTAATATTTTAGTAATTTGTATGCAAAAAAGTACGAAAGTATCCAGAGGTCTTTAAAAAATCTGTTTTTGTGGTGAGGTGGTTTTAGAATTGAGCGTGTCTTCAGATGGACTTTTACTGAATATTAAAGAACAAAAGATTTGTTTTTTTAATGTTGGTAAGCTATTCTAAAATACTGTTATGGAAAACTGAAAACCAAAAAAACCCTGAAAAAACCCACACTCTCCACTCTCACAAAAACAAAAAAGAACAGAAAGAAGAACTAAAAATCCATCAAAAATGATAAACAAACACATTCATTTAAAATCTTAACAAAACTGAAACTCACCCCTCCCATATGGAGATATGATATCTAAATGAATTGAATTGAATTGAACATAGAGAACAAACAGTTGTTGGTTTATAAAGAAAATATTAAGTGTTATTTAAATTGTAAGCATATATTATTTAGCTTGTGTTTGTCTTTTGAATTAACATGTGATTATCAGCTAACTGTACAATAAGAATTGTATATTTTCAGTATTCCGTGGGTAATATAATGGTACAGCTGAAACCAAAATATAGTTAATTAGTACAGGTATTATACACAAATTGTGAGATGAATAATACAGTATGTAAGACAATACTGGACATTTATTTCATTGGTTTTGTTTGATAACTTATCATTAAAGCAGGGTTTCTAGAATACGGTAGCCCAAAGCCCGTGGCTAGTAGTTTTTGCAGTCAGGCTATCAAATAATCACTGTCCACTATCCCGACAGCTAGTGGAATTAAAAAAATAAAAAATAATAAAAATAACGAAAACTCTGCAATGAAAAAAAAGAAGAAAAAAGTGCTATTAATATTGACAAAATAAGTTTACCCGCTGCATTTATAATTCTTTCGCAATACAACATGCTACGTTCAGTATTGGAATGAGCTCGATATGCTTTTTTCGATAAATAAAGTCCGACTATTATTAGCCTGGAACACGTCAAATAAATCACAAGCGTAATCTGCCAAAAAGATGCAGTCCAAGATTTCTGTTTCCGGCAAGATGTCGTAATATCACAAAGAGTGCCGAATGGCTTCCGGTCAAATCAAATCTAACTTTTCTGTTCTTTTATCTTTAAAAATACAATTATTATAAGTAATTAATGTATCCATTGTTACATATTACATTGAAAGAAATAAATATTTTACTTTAGATTGTCAGTTTCTAAACTTACTCCAACTGAGTCAGTCATCTGCAAAGTCTGAGAGAATCGGATTGCACGTGACATTTTTTGTAAATAAACTTGTAGGTCGCTATCTGATAGATCTATTGTGTTCTTTTGTTTTTGAAAATGGTGACACTAATGTTAGTGAATCAGGGTACACACACATGCATTTTTTTTAATGGATTTAAAAAAAAAATTATCCTGCAAAATGTAGCGAGTCGATCCGATCGTCAACTTTGAGTTTTATTTTTAAGAGGTAGGGCTAGTGAATTTGAATGTTTAAGTTGGGCTAGTGAATTTTAAAAATCACTTGTCCGATGGCTAGAGGAATAAAAACTATTCTAGAAGCCCTGCGCAATGTCCCTCCCCCCACCCCACCCCTGGCCAGGCTGAGGTTTTGAGACTTCACGTTCTTCAGCGCTCATTTCAATGCATCTCAATTAATCAAAATACCCCTGGCAGAAACATTGACATATAAAAAATAAATTAAAAAATCCCACAAATGTCATTTTTGACTGTTAGTGTTACTATTATCATCATGACTTTGCCACTTTATTCTTTAAAACAACACAAAAGTTATTGAAGCCTATTCCAAAACACGTACTCGTCGATTTTCGCCGATTTCGTGATATGATAAATAAGACAAAACATGTTCAAGTATGTGCACAGGCATGTACAGCAAATTCGAAGCTTGTGACGGATTATTTTTGGAATAATCATTTGACGATCCTGGAATTGACTCATCTTTCGAGTTCGCCATAGTTGATTGGTTATTTGCGCTTTCCTTTACATGTCTGCAGAGCACCTTACTTCTGTAAGGAAAGGAATGTTAGAGTGCTTGCTCTTAAAACGAAATAAATGACAACCTGAAACACAATTATTCTTTAATCTCTGGTTTTTAGTAGCTGCCTATATGATGAATTTATTGTTGTAACTTGTGTTTGAGTTTTGTCTTTTGAAATAATTTTAAAATTCAAAATAACTAAAGTGACAGTCCTCATACAAACATTAAAAGAGAACTCTTGATGACAAATAATATACTCATGAATTTGTCAAATAGTGTGTTTGTGTGTATTATTACTAAAATGTTAAATTATTAATATTCTTTTAAATGTGCCTCAGGCAGTAATTAGTCACAGTCCTATTAAACGTATACCCCCAGGGATCCCTGACCTAATTAATTTTCAAACAAAGAATTAATTGTAAATATGAACATTTCATTTGTCCATAGAAATACTTCATTCAATTACTTACAAAACCATCGCATCTCGCTTATTATTCATATTTAAAAAAATAATTATTGAATCATGGTAACGAACCATAAATCATAAACCATACACTCGACGTGGAATTACATATACCATGGTTCAGGTAAAACGTCTTGCGTTTCATTCGTAATCAATATTTAGAGCACAAAGCACCTTAAATTCCCTGGGAATATGCCTTTAATAATATTTATGCTAATATACAGAATACACCATCAATTAAATTATTATCGATTAAATCATTCTACTAGTATACTTAAAAATGACAACATATAACGTTAATTGAGAAAACATCCTTCATAGTTTGGCTGCACATCTTCATAATTTGAAATGTATTAAGACCTTTACATGCAAACTATAAGCAATTGTTTTGTAGACTAATTTGATAGATTCATTTTTATGGTGTATTGATTTATTATGGGAGATCAAAATCATTTTGCTACACGTATTAAATGATTTGGAAAGTTCGTTTCTGTTAATATTATTTATGCTTTAGAAAATCATCTTTACTCAAAGTTCATGCTATCAAAATAATAATAATAATAATAAAAAAAAATAAAAAATAACAATAATCAAAAATGAGGCCATAACTAAGGCTCTGGAAATAAAATAACATAATTATGACTTTAAACGCATACTCCCACGGACCCTTGACCTAATTACTTTTGAAACAGAGAATTAATTTTAAATATAAACATTTGATTTGTCCATAAAAAATATCTCATTCAACTACTTACATAATCACCGCATCTCGCTTATTATCAATATTTTAAATATAATAATGAATTATGCTCACGGACAAATAAATCATAAACCATAAACTCGACATGGAATTCCCTATACAATTGATCAGGTAAAATGTATTGCGTGATATAAAAGTGAGATCTAGTATCACAACTGCGTGTAAGTTTTATTCATAATTAATATTTAGAGCACAAAGACCGTTAAATTCCGTGGCAGTATGCCTTTAACAATGTCGGAAGCAACCACTGAACCCTCCCTGAAGTGGTCAGACTGAGCCCACAGTGAAAGTTGCTGGAGTGACAGGTGTGTGGAACAGATGTCCACAAGAGACAAGTATGCGGTTGAAGAGACAAGGACTGGAATGTGGTGTTGGATGGCAAGATGTTGACAGACGGGGGTGCAGTCAGAAAGGGATGAAAGTAGAATATCAATGGTTGAAAAGGAAAGGGGGCACGGGAGAAAAAAAAAAGAAAAAAAACCGTACAGAACCCAAGTGGTCACAGTTGGTATAACAAAGATGTCTATATGTGCAATCACCTGTATGACAATGCAGTCATGCGTATGAGAATGTGTATACAAAATACCCATTGCTGGTGAAAGAAAAGTAGCCTAAGGTTTTATTTCCGTGGATAGTTTTAATGTATAGAAAATACTGTATGTTTGATGTCTGATTGCCACTGAGTAAACAATGTGTTTCTGCACCATTAAATTGTCCTTCTTTTCTGTACAACATATATCACAATAGGGCTACTAAATTTTGCATCAGGTCAGCTGGCACCATTGTTTTTAACAACTTTATATCTGGGTATAGCAGGACAGAAAAGAAAATGTTTTAGGAAATGATTATACATTTTTTAAATTTAATTTTGAAGAAATTATTTTGAATATTGATTTTTATATGAGGAAAAAATCAGTTTTTATGTGTTTTAGCAGTTTTTTGCACTTTTCAGTCACCATTTCTGTAACCGTAGCAACTATATAATATAAGAAAAGTTACAAATTTGAATAATTAAAAAAGATGCCTTGCTTCTTATTTATAAGAGTAACCACATTAGTGTGGCGGCAGCAGGTTTCACCTCTCTTATTAACACTCACCTCTGTCTTGGACAGACAGCACAGGAAGCTGAGTTGTGTGCCCAGGACAGCATGCTTGAATATTAATTTGTTATAGGCACAAAAATAAGTACAACCAACCTAACTAAAAAGAGTAGCCTATGTGTGTGTAGAAGGTTTCCTATGTTGACCATGTGTCAGTGTAATAAATAATGTATGAGACTTAATACCCACAGAACTGGCATCAGTGGTACAGTGGTTAAGATGCTGGTATCATAGCTGGTAGGTACTGGGATCAAATCTCAGTTGAGGCATGGCTTTTTTAATCTCAGTTCCGGCTCCAACCCAGAGTGAGTGCCAAAGGCTCAATGAGTAGGTGCAAGCCACTTACACCAACCAGTGATCCACAACTGGTTTATCAAAGCCCATAGTTTGGGCTATCCTGTCTGTGGGAAAGCATATAAAAGATAACCTATGTGGCAGTAACGGGTTTCCTCCAAAAGACCATGAGTCACAAAATATGATGTCCGACACCTAACAGCCGCTGAATAAAAAAAAAATGTGCTGGGATGTCGTTAAACAAACAATCCTTTCCTTTTTAATAGCCACTGATGAAACAGTGATCAGTGGCGTAGCTTCCATTGAGGCAATGAGGCAACTGCCTCACTAGATTTATTGCAGAAAAAAAATTAATGTGATTAATATTATAAAAGTTGATTAAAATACGAGAAATAAAAACCTTTGTCAAAGTTTGCCTCACTAGAAAAAAAGACCCAAGCTAAACCAATGGAGATGTCATGAAACAAAATTCCTTTTTTTTTTCTTTCTGTTAAATAAACTTTCCTTTCCTTTCACTGAGATGGGTTTGTCATCTAGCTGAGGAGACGCTTACAAGATGGCTTGTCTTAACTAGGCTTTACAGTGCTGCTGTAAATCTGTTAACCTTTATTATATTATTTATTATCACTGTTTAACTCCAGTTGTTTCTCGTCAAAGCTGCGGGCCAGTTCCTATTTGTCACAAGAAAGTGAGGCTTGTCTGAGTTCTTTGATGAATATTGATGTTTTAACAACTCTGATGAATTCCTTCTGGTGCCAGTTTGTCGAATAAGCTGATGACTAGTGTGTTTCATCTTCTGTAATGAGTCATGAACAGGCTAATTTAAAAACATAAAGACATTGTCATAAGCTGAATGTAATATATAAATACTAGTTTATAGGTTAAACAAATAAATGGGGATTGAGAACATACAGAATTGGCATTTAACTGTATAAGTATGTGTTAGAATTCAAACATTCAACTGTGATTGTGGCACTTTAACATGGAGGCTTATAAAGTAAAATTTGTTTTATTTAATGCCGCCACATGGGCTACTCCTTCCTAAAAAATTATATGCGATTTCCCACAGACAGGACAGCACATACCATGGCCTTTGATGAACCAGTTTGTGGACCACTGGTTGGAATGGAAAATAGCCCAAACTGCAAATGGGTTCACTGAGAAGGATCAATCCAATGACTAACCACTTCACAACCAAACACGCTACTGCTTGAGTTTATAGACTAAACAAACAGAACTGGCATCTAACTGCATGAGTACATGTATGTGTAAAAATTCAAACATTCAACTGTGATTGTGGCACTTTAACATGGAGGCTGTATGCACTTACTTTGTTTTATTACCTGAAGTTTGTTTTTATTTAACGACGTCTCTAGATCACATTGATTTTTATCTGATCATCGGCTATTGGACGTCATACATATGGTCATTCTGACATGTCTTTAGAGGAAATCCATTGCCGTCACATACATGTAGCTTACTCCTTCTGATAAGCAGCAAGGGATCTTTTATATGCACCTTCCCACAGACAGGACAGCACATACCAGAGCCCTTGATAAACCAGTTGTAGATACTGGTTAGAATTGAAAATAAGCCAAACTGCAAACAGGTCCACTGAGAAGGATCGATCCGACAACCAACCGGTTCACAGGCAAACATGCTACTGCTTGAGCTACATCTCACTCCTTAGTTTATAGACTAAACAAATCAATGGGGATTGAGAATAAACAGAACTGGCATCTAACTGCATGAGTATGTGTAAAAATTCAAACATTCAACTGTGATTATGGCACTTTAACATACTTTGTTTTACTACCCGTGCATATAGTAAACAATACATAGCTACATGTATGTAAACAGAATAATCAATCATTTCCCTAACAACATTTACATAAGTGCTTATTACTGTTTATGAGACAGATTAGGAAATAAAAGTAATGTTGGTTTAAAGAGAACTCTATAGTGATACAGTAGCGGATCCAGGGGGGGATGCAAGGGCCAGGACCCCCTTCCCGAGATTTTGTTTTTTCTTTTTCCCGCTTGGAAGGATGTGAAAATTAACAATTTATTCCCTATTTGTATTCACTCATCACTTTTGGACCCCTCCTTTTCAGAAATCCACATTTGGCCCCCCTTTTCAGAAATCCTGCATCTGTGCCTGGTGATTGGTGGATACAGGAATTTATAAGGCGAGTAAAGTAAAATTTATTTTATTTAACGACGCCTCTAGTGCACATTAATTTTTATCTAATCATCACTCGTATGGCCATTCTGACATATTTATTTAGAGGAAACCCCCCCGCTGAAGCCACATAGTCTACTCTTTCCAAAGAGCACCAATGGGGTCTTTTATATGCACTGTCTCACAGACAGGACAGCACATAGCACGGCCTTTGATGAATCAGTTGTGGACAACTGGTTGGAACAGAAAATAGTCCAAACTGCAAATGGGTAAATTAGGTGAGTCACATACAGTGTCTTTCAAAAATACTGGACTATTTTACCTTAGTATGGTTAATGTCATACATGTATATAAAAGGAAAATATATGTATATATAGAAATCTGTGAAAATCCCTACACTATTTTTCAGGATCTGCCTATGCTCCAGGATATTGATGAAGTGTCAAACATATTTTCAATTAGTAGGATATATCTCTTGTTGGTTATATTTATTTGTATGCTTATATCCAATTAAGGTTCAAGCTCTGGGAACACTGCTCAGCTTCCCGTGCTGTATGTCCAGGACAGAGGTTAGTGTTAGTAGGAGAGACGAAATCCGCTACTCTTATCGATAAGCAGCAAGGGATCTTTAATATGCACTATACTATCCCACATACAGGATAGAACATTCCACGACCTTTGATAAACCAGTTGTGAACCACTGGTCTGTATATCTACCTACTGAGCTTTGCGGAGCACTCACTCTGAGTTGGAGTGATATTGAGATTAAAAATTCCATGCCTTGACTGAGATTTGATCCCAGCACTTATCAGCTGTGAGTCTAATAGCTTATCAATTGTATTACCGGTGGCCTGGTATTTTTTAAAGCCCTGAAATGGAATGAGAAATAGCTGAGAGTGTCCACAAAAGTGGATCAATAAGATGAGACTCATCCATTATGTTAGCAGAATGTTATCCAAAAAATGGTCTAGAATGTAACTTGATTGCCTTTCAGAGCGGGATGTAGCTCAAATGGTAGAGTGTCTGCCTGTGAACCAGTCGGTCGTCATATCGATCCTTCTCAGTGGACCCATTTGCAGTTTGGGCTATTTTCCATTCCAGCCAGTTGTCCATAACTGGTTCATCAAAGGTCGTGGTATGTGCTGTCCTGTCTATGGGACGGTGCATATAAAAGACCCCTTGTTGCTTATCGGAAAGATTAGCCTATGTGGAGGAAGTGGGTTTCCTCTAAATATATATGTCAGAATGACAACATGATTGACGTCCAATAACCAATGATAAAATACAAATCAATGTGCTCTAGAGGCGTCGTTAAATAAAACAAACTTTACTTTTGCTAACAAAGCAATGGTCTAGAATGTAACTTGATTGCTATTCAACCCCAGCAATTAACAAAATGTCCAAGACAAAATAAATGCTTTGTAGAAATAGTGTCCATGGCATTTTCCATGAAAAATTTAGCATAAAGTATACTTTATTTTCAATAATAAGAAAAAAATACACCTGGAAAAAAAGAAATATTTTGCAGCAAAAAAAAGTGCCGCAGAGAATGAGAAACTCTGCAGCAATCTCCACATCCTTTGCTGGTTGCCATGAGCAATTTCAGGGGTTGCCATTACAGGTGAAGTAACATTTTTCTGTACTGAAGTCCTGAAAAAATGATATCTATATGTATGTCTACTAATTTGATGGAATGAGGAGCAGGGCAAGTGGATCTGAAAATGAGTAATCTCTGTATGAAGACAAAAATAATTATTAAATAATGTCCTGTGATGTTATTTCACAAAAATAATGAAATTTTTTAATAAACGACTTGAATATGTTTTAAAGTATGTTCTGGTGTACCTGCTATTTGTTTTCACACTGTTAAGTAGGTCGGTGAATGATTTTACACAAGGCAGTTTTTGACCTGTGTGCTGTCTGCTGTCAGTTTAGCCTTAACTGTGTTTGCTAAGCTTAAATATGCATTTGTGGGCTGCTCTTTGAAACTTGTACCATAGGTCATCTTCTTCTTGCAAGATGAAAGCCTTCTTGATGTCCTGGTCTTTTAAAACATGAAGTCATGTATTCACCACCTCCTCATTATTAGCTGCTCGGTCATCTTTACAGTTAGCAGACCTTGTCAGTAAAATGTGCTTCATTATTAAACAATTAGCAGATCTATTGACATCTTGTATATTTTCATCTGTTTATGCATCCAGCCAGCCAGCAATCTATTCATTCATCCATCCCCTATCACTCACTCAGCCAGCTACCCATCCATTCATCTATTCATCCATCCATCCATCCATCCATCCACACCTCCCTCACTCCCTCCATCCATTTGTCTGTTCATCTGTCCATCCATCAATCCATCCAAACCTCCATCCATCCATCCATCCATCCACACCTCCCTCCATCCATTTGTCTGTTCATTTGTCCATCCATCGATCCATCCAAACCTCCCTCCCTCCATCTATTTCTCTGTTAATCTATCCATCCATCGATCCATCCATTCAACCAAGCCCACCCACCCATCCTTCCATCCATCCATCCATCCATCCATCCATCCATCCATCCATCCATCCATCCATCCATCCATCTGTTGGTTTTTATGCCTGTCAATCTGTCTGTTCGTATGCCCGTCCATTCACCTAGTTATATATCATATATCA
>JAULBS010090246.1:0-17531 GCA_032355785.1 Symmetromphalus regularis | reverse complement strand
GGTGCATATAAAAGACCCCTTGCTGCTTATCGGAAAGAGTAGCCAATGTGGCGGCAGCGGGTTTCCTCTAAATACATTTGTCAGAATGACCATATGATTGACGTCCAATAGCCACAGATAAGATTAAAAATCAATGTGCTCTAGAGGCGTCGTTAAATAAAACAAACTTTAGAGTTGGTTTACTATTCTATCTTTATAATACTGATACATTTGTATCCATTGATTTTTCTTATCATACATTTTTTTTATAACTTTTGACGTAGGAAATATTTTGTGTCAACCATGACGTGCACATATTTTATTTAGGAGCATTTTAGCGAAATATTGGGTCAAATACGCAGGATTCCTGTGTCATGTGAAACCATGCTTACCATATTCATGTTTAATGAATGACAATTTTTTCAGTTTTTCCTATTTTATAATTATTCTTTTAGCCATGTCCAAATAAACATCTTCATGATTTTTTTTTTTAGTTTTGTTTTACTAATGGAGTTGGATTTTTTTTTCTTCAAGCGAGTAATACATGTCACGTGACTTTCTAAACTTGGGCAGACGACACGTTTGTGAGCTCTGCCAGTAACAATTGATGCTTATTTTGGTATATTTTGATGAAGCACGTTATTTAATGTGAGTCTATAATGCCAAATGAGTGTTGTGCATCACTCAACCTTTTAAAAAGTTATTTTTTACACTTATTTTTTTCTAATTTTGTCTTCTGAAAGTTAAGATTTGTATTTTTGTAACATAATTATTCTGATGTCAAGGTTCATTTGTGCGCAGATTGACTGTAAACAAACCGTACAAAAATAGACCGACTCCAGATTTAGGCCGGAAACTGATTATAAGCGATAATACATGTTTTAGACTAATCAAAAAACTAATCAAAAAAAAAGGTTGGCACATTTTAATTAATGGTCTGAGTTAATTCACTTTAATTACGGTACCCTTGTCAAGATCTGTAAGTGCCGAGTTGGCATCTTGTTCCTGTTCTGCAGAAACGCCATCCAAAGCTCCTGGATTGACATTTCTAGCGCCACCGATGGAGGCTGACATTTTGTAATGCAAATTCCAAAACTGTTATATTACTAAAACGAAATGAAATTATTTGGAGGCGTACTATTACCACAATCTTACAAATAATATAATCCATATAAGACATACCAATTTGCTATGTGAACCTAATTATAATATGTTCACGATTGTATAATAATAACTGGTATTTACCTAAAGAACTCAAGCCGTGTTCCATTATAATTTTAATTTTTGATTTCTTTTCCTCATATCACATGATATCAATATGGCAGACGACGCAAAAAACACATTGGCTTTGTTAAATGGTCTTGCCAGAAGAGATTATTATGGTCACCAAGACATTACGAATGAATTTTTAAAACAAGAAATATTTCCAGATATATCAGATGACGAATTTAATAATTTACTTTCGAAATGTAATCATATTATGAAGGTTAATATGTGTTTTCCTCTTAATTTTTGTTGGAAAATCTTCCACACCCCCAACGTCCACAAACATAATAAATATGTCAGATGTTATAAAATGTGGCAAAGATACATACAGCAGTCTCATATATTATGCTTTTATACAGTCAAACAAAGATTTTAACATGTTTTTTTTTTTTAACAATACTAAATTGATTTTACCGGGCATCATAGACTTTTAAATTTTTTCTATGACTATGGGGCCTGACAGAAACGCGAACCACAAAATTTGAACCCTTTCGTAGAAATCAATAAATATTCTGTAGACCACATTTAAAATTAGTGGGTTTTTTTTCATTTGCTTAATAGTAAAAGATTACATAAACCACTTTATATTTATTTAAGTAATGCTCAAAAAATGTATTTAAACATAAAACGTCAAATGGATTTTTGTTTTTGACTGTTAGGTCCCTAAGGGAAATTTATTAGATTATTATTAGATTTAAAAAAAAAACATTTTATCAGTGAAGTAAAGTGTTTCCAATTTAAAAACATAGTTTGAACTTCTATTTTTGAAATAGTCCAAAATGGACGGGCTGCTTATTGATTATCGATTATTGGTTATTGGTTGGCATCCCGTCCAATGTGGTCCATATTCCTGCTATAGAGCAAAGCCCTGCAATTTACTGGCAACAAACGCTTTAGTTTCTGACCAAAACATTACAAGAAATATGTTGATATACAATAAAATTGCCAACTTATGTGCTTATTACATCCCTTTTCACAGTAAATCCCACAGTATCCACTGATTTTGCCTTCAACTGCTAACAGATCTGAAAAAAAATGGAGGTCGAACAAATACATCACATATACGAAACTTTCAGGAGGTGGAAGGGGAGGAATGGGAAATGAAGGTAGGGATTTTTGGCAGATTGGAAGAGTGGCGGTGCGTGTTGTAAATAAAAATAGTAATATATTACATTGTGACTGGTTTATTTTATTTTTTGATGACTCACAGAGATGGCGGATGAACTGAAAGTTTCTTATTTGTTTGACCGCCATGTTGTTTTTAATGTGTCAGCAGTTGAAGGCAAAATTAGCGGATACTGTGGGATTTACTGTGAAAAGGGATGTAATAAGCATGTAAGTTGGCAATTTTATTGTATATCTAGATATGTTTTGGTCGGAAACTGAAGCATTTGTTGTCCTAAAATTGCACCAATACATTATATGGGTCGCCAGCTGAACTTAATGCAATAACCAATAATCAATAAGCATTATGTTCCTGAACTATTTTTGAAAGTGTTCATAAATCTTTTTGAAAGTGTTCATAATGACATAAATATTGTTCATTTTCTATAAATATAGATTATATTTTTTTATGTGTTATTTTAAATTTATAAGATCTGTTTTTGAATTTTTTGTGTTTTAAAAATTATCAAAATATTAATTATGTTGAAAAACATAGTACATGTTACATATGTAATACCATAACTTAATAAAAAGAACCGATGTTGATAAACTTGTTTGTATTAATGAATAATGTATTACATGCTGTGATAACAATATGCTTAGTGTAAGTTATTCTGTGATATTTTAGACTTTGGTGTCAGCTGATATGGATATGACACAGCTTGAAGCATTTCTCACTGCTCAAATAAAGAGAAAAGAAGGTGCTCTAACTGAAGTTCATGCCAACATATTTAGGAAGTTCTGGAAATCGAACAGAACTAAGATTCATGAAAGCATAGTTGCTCAAACTACATGGGGAGACACACTGCAGAAAGTTGCATGGCGGATTGATTTAAAATCTCAGGCTCGACATGTTGATGAGATAAACACACCTGCTGCAATTATGGAGTTACATATTGGAAATAGTCAACAAAAAGAAAAGGTGATGTCACTATACTTATTGTGCACTTCATTGTTATTTTCCCTAATAAAATGGTTTCTTAAGCTACATAACTTGTATTCTTTGTAATTTAAATATAATCCTCAAGATGTTTAGGTAAAAAGCTAAAATGGTTAAACATTACATTAGATGCAAAGTTTAATGTCACTTCCACTTGCTTCAGTCTCTCAAATCAAATGAAAATGATTTATTATGTATTAAGCACATAATTATAAGTACATTTAAAGGTTGATTTCATGATAGCACCACACCAGGGCTGTGTTCAGGAGGACATTGCTAGCTAGACTAGTTTTTACACTTCATGTTAAACCGAATGAGATGTTTGGTATCAATGAAAATGCTACATAGTAACCACTTATGCTAGCCTGTCCTGAATGGAAGGCAGTTCCTCCGAGGCCCATAAAGAATTTTTACATTTACTGTAGTGTCCCTGGTGTTTCCTAATCCCAAGGTAATAATTTTTATGTCACTCTAACAATGAATTTCGATCCTTATTTATGAACTTACAGTAAAAGATAAATAACACAACATCTTAAACATAAAAATGTTAATTTAACAAAATGTAATTGATTAGCTCGTATTTATTATAATAATGATCAACTTATGTTTTGGAGGTTGGAGATGTTTTGCGATTTGAAATGGATGAAGATAGACTTACATCAGTTCTGACCAGTATGCATAATATAGAGGAACAAATAAGCAAATATATTCAGAAATAATATTCAGTGTCAATTATCCTGACCAGGAAAAGTGAACCAGATACAACAAAGAAGACTTGTTTTTTATGAATATGGCATGGGATATAAATGGAAGATTTCTTATACCTTGTATTGTAAAGTCATTCTGAAAATGTTAAGTAAAATTAAGAAATTCTGGAACATTTATTTGATCATGCAGCTAATCATTGATTGAGATTATTTTTCACAAGTGATCACCAATACCACTTCCACGTACCAGATACTATGTGTCAGGCAGAAGCAGCTTTACACTTTCGTTGTTATTGTCATAAACATACAGTGTAGTAGGTAAATGTATCTTGAAATTTTAATCACACATTATTTTTGGATTATATATATTTGAAGCAAGATTTCCAAAATAATTTTATCACTTCTTTAGACTTGCAGAAAATTAAAAACTGGTTCCATTTCAAGACCACAGATGCATGAGGCATGGTTCATTGCTTAAAGCTGACAATATATTTTTTATTAATTAAAAGAGGCTTCTTTTTATATGCAGTATTTGTGAAAATATGTAAATTCGAAAGACTCATTTTTAATTTTATCTATTAGATATCATTGGTTCTGATGTGGTCAGTGGAAACCTTTTTAATAAAATTAGACCAAAATGGAATTATTTTTTATTCCATTTCTGCCAAAATGTAAGTTGGCATATCTATAATCTGGATAAACAAGAAAAAAAGGTAGGCCTTATCTGTGAATTTTTGTTAAGTCTAAGTTAGCCTCTGTGGTTCAGTGGTAGGATGTTGAAGACTGTGGTTCAAAACCTGTCATACGCTGGCTCACACTTGACTATGTGTCAAAGTTTCCAAATGTTTGACATTCAGTAGCTGATGATTAATAGATGATGTGCTCAATTGGGGTCATTAAACAAAACCAAGAAATAAATAAAATTTTCTAAGTATCGATGCTATTGTATGTTTTTTCATTTACATATATATTGTCATAAACATATTTTCAAGTTATATATACTAGTATATTTGTTGTACATAAATATGAGTATATATGAATAAATAAATATAGAAAACAATAATATGGTTTGTCTTGTACTTTTGTTTAATATAGTTTACTGATAGATGATTAGTTTTGTGTCATGCCATTGTACAGATGTGTTTGACCAAGGGATATTTCTGCATTAAAAACAGATTAATTGATATAAAAACATGGCACTTGATGTGTTTGTAATTGGCAAATCATTTAGCTTGTTTTCAACTAAATAATTAATAATTTACAATATGTACAAGGGTAAAATTATACAGAGGTGAGCCTCATTGGTAGGATGTCAGACTCTCAAGCTGAAGACTGGTTCATAACCCGTTGGAGGCTGACTCATGCTTGACATCCAATAGCCGATGATTAATAGATCAGTGTGCTCAAGTTTTGTCATTAAACAAAAATGTAAAATAATACTGTACATGGTGTCAGATATAATTTTTTGTTGGGATATGTCATAGAATGAAATGATCTTTAGATGTTTATGATAAGACATCACGAAAGCTTCCTGGAATCTGAATGTCATACAGGTAAAACCTGGTGTTAACATTTTTATAAAACGCACATACTTCGAAGAATTTTTGAAATTACATTGTACTGATGCAAAATTCTGAAACAAGTAATATTGCTTAATATAAATATATGATATTGAAAAGTTGAATCTGTTAGATTCAAAAATATTTGCTTTAGTGTATGCTAACTCGTATTTTTTACACACCATTCCCGTACTTGACATGAAGGAGGTGGGGTGAAGATGTTTATTGAGGATTTGTTAAAATACTATATGCTTTCTTTAAACGTGGGTGGACACACATTGATCCATCACAGTACGGGAGCATTTCTATTATTTGAAAACAAAATGCAAAGAATATATAATTTCCTTTTGAAATGTGAATGGGGGACATCTTTCTTTTCCACTACGATTTCGAGGTGTTCCGACAAGGGATGGAACTACACAAAGACAAATTACGATGGCGGATGATGGCGATTTTGATGGAGAAGAGTGAGTAAAATAAAAATTAAACGTGCTTTTGATTGTTATTAAGTTGTTGTATTATACTAAATGGAGTTATTTGTTTAGCTAGTCATTGGGATTTACTAGTCAATAAACCAGTTTTCGGAGTATTTCAGATGATTTGTTCGCCGTCTCCTTTAACAGGTTGATTTTTGTGATTTCGTGGTTACCCCAATTTCGTTATTTTTGATGTGTAAATATGATATCAGAGATGTGCCTATTGTATTAAAATTAAAATTTAGTGTTATCTAAAGTGACTCGTAATAAACAAATGATTAACAGAAATTACTGAACAACATGAATTGTGTCATTAAATATCATTTTAATATGACTAAATTGTGCACACAGTGATTATTTATTTATTTAACGACCCCCCCCAGAAATTGTGTCCAGCACAAAAGTAAACATCAGCTATTGGGGGTCACATCATACAGTCATTATGACATACGATGCAGTTTTATAACATGATTACATACATTTAATCACCAGTAATATACTATATAGTGTATAGCATACAGTAATATGGCAATCTCAACAGTGACACTGTTCTCAGTAACACTAAACACATGTAGAAATTGAGAAATATTTCCTCACTGTTGATTTTCTAGTAGCTGTTTGCCTTTTGTTGTTTCACACTTTATCCCAAGCCATCTTACCCACACTGTAAGCCAGTTATTTTGTAGTATCAGCAATATACCTACAGAAGATGAATATCATTTATAATAAAACCATCTTGATGGAGGGTAAATAGACCTGATTGTAGGGAGCAAAACAACTTGGTTACAGGTGAAAAATAACAAATTCACTGTAGTATTAGTAGTTTTTTTGGCCTTTGCATGGCAGGGTTTGAAATTTGTTTGTTAGGGGGCAGTTATTGGCATGGATGTCCATGGAATTAGGGACACATCAGGGAAATGGAAAATAAAAATGATACAATAGCAAATGCTGTGGTGCTATTAAGAAATTTGGCCACTGCTTAGCAGTGTTACTGTGGTATACCATCAGATATTTAGCAGCGTATTCAGATGTATTTTGAAAGTATTTTCATGTTATTTTCAGTTTTGATGATGGACCAGATGATGTTGAAGAAGATGCCTTGGATGAGCCAGAAGCTGCTGAGGTAAATACATTTTACAATGTTTGTTTTATTGTTTATAATATAGTGTATACATTTAATCCATGGGTTATTTTATTAGGAACAAGGAAAGAAGTTTCAGTTTTAAAATAAAACAAAAATTGTAGCTTGCAGTTTTGGGATAAAATATTAAAAGTGATAAATGTGAGTGGGATGTGAACATACACACCCTTTACCACCGACTGTGATTTATTTTTTTAAAGCACATTACTCTATTATAGGTTCCCTTTTTCAAAGAAATATACATATTTCCTATTGAATGGCTACATTAAAAACAAAATGCCTAACCTACTACTTACATGATAAGGATTGCCTATTTGCACATTTAGTGGAATATACACCAAGGCTAACCAAAGCACAGATAAAATACATAAATAGTGTAGAAGACCTATAGACTTGTGTGTAATTAGAGTCCTTCAAGACTTGTTTAAAAATTGAGGACCATTTTGTTTTACTAATATGGACTGCTTTGGTTATAGTTTTGTGTTTGGGCTACTGTTTGAATAAAAATAAGTTTTGTTCTCCACCCTGAACCAGTTTTGACACTGCAACTCCTGCAATTAAGAAAATGTCCACAGCAAAAGAAATGTATAGAAATTGTGTCCACAGCATTTACCATGGCAATTAATAAAGTATACTTTATTTTTAATAATAAGAGAAAAATACCTTGAAAAACAAAATTAGTTTGTGGCAAAAAAAAGTGCTCTCCACGGCAATCTCCATGGCAATGCCAATTACCATAGGCAGTTTCAGTGGTGTGCATGTTATTTAAGTAAATCTGTCAATTGAATATAGGATGGTTGTGTTGAACATTAAAATTATCTACCATTTTACAGTACAAGTGTTATATTCTAATGCTTCTGTTTGTAACAGGGTATCGGAGAACAGATGGAGGTCCTGCCAAACGATGCTGCCAGGCAGGTGGAGCCACAGAAGCGAATCACATCACGATACATGACCAAATATGAGAGAGCTCGGATATTGGGAACAAGAGCTCTACAAATTGCGTACGTATAAATGTTTAGCAGTTTAGTACCATTCCAGACAAATAGTTTTAATTTGTAATATTGGGTGCTGGTGTTATTAACACTGCTAAACAAAAATCAGCAAAACAAACCAGTCATTTGTTGATGAATAGTCATTCTTGAACATTCAGAAGTTAAATTTAAACTTGTTGAAGTATTATTTATATTTTCAGAATGTGTGCGCCTGTGATGGTAGAGCTTGAAGGAGAGACTGATCCACTCAAAATAGCCATGAAAGAACTCAAGTTCGTGAATATTTAAATATAAATACCAGTACTGTAAGAAAAACAAAGTTAAAGATTACTTCACACATTATGTGCTAATGGTGTTTTTCATACTTTGTTTACTAGCAACTGGGTTATACTTGTGTGAACACATGAATTCAGATGTATGGTTTTTTTATGATTATATTTCTTATTAAAAAAGAGAAAAGAAAACAAGTATATTATTAAAAGTGGCCGTCTGCTGCAGTTGGCTTGTGGTGACTGCTAATTCTGCAAAAGATGATATTGAAGAAAGTTACGAAATGTTTATCATCATTAATCATTGTCAGTAGAGAAGCCATATTAGAATGCTCTTTTTGATTAGCAGCGAGTATTTTTTATATGCACTTCTTAACTGAGGAGATGCAGGAGACATTTTACTAGGCAAGAAATTTGTATACGTTGGTGGAATATAAAGATTTATAATCAGTAGGCTAGATGTGAATGTATTTTGGAGATGAGCTTAAATTTGTCAAACTGTCTTTTAACGCTACTATTTAAAAAGTGAGTGCTTTATATGTATCCAATTCCTAAATTATAAATGGATTTTTGTTTTCTTCAGAGCACGAAAAGTACCTTTCATCGTTCGAAGATACCTCCCTGATGGCAGTTTTGAAGACTGGTCTTTGGATGAACTTATTATGACAGAGTGACTCAAGAAACTGGGATATAAAAATCAAAGAGCCAGATTTCGTATGAAGAGAATAGTTAAAAAAGAAATCATGATGAAAGCAGGGCTGTCATTGGCTGAAAGTACAGACTACAACCAAAAACAAAAGTGTTTGATACACGTCAGAACATTTACTGTACAATTTAAAACTAAAAGAAATATTTTGGCTGCATGGAGGAAGAAGTATCTGGTATTAATAAATTGGATACCTTAAGCATTTAACAATTCTCATATTTTATGAATATATTGATTCCCTTACAGAAAAGAATTGCAGTCTTCAATTTCCATCGGCTGTATTGTTCTATCGGAGGTTATCAGTACTAGTTTGTTGTCATTTGATAAAATCTTTAAACATGCCACCATTTAGGAGTAAATTGTTTTTGTTGGTTAGCAACTGTATTATATATTCAACCAAAAAAGAAAGTATGCATGTAATCAATAGTAATTTATTTCATAAACCAGACCACATATTCATTGCAGAATTTCTGGAATTAGATAAACACACCATGTTGGAGGAGGTGTGAGTGCAGTAATATCACAAGTTGCACATGTTTGCTGCCAATGATTATGATGAAATGGCACGTTAAAACAATTTCAGTATTTCATCATACTTTCTTTTTTGGTTGAGTGTACATTATTTAACCTACTGGTGATGTCAGTGAATTACAAATTCCAAACTAATGTACATTTCAGTCATTGTTTGTAATTATTCATGTTTCATTTAAATAAATATTTTTATTTATAGCATTGTTGTTGGATTTACATTAATTAGTGATTATCATTATAAGATGACTTATTTACAGATTTTGAAAACTCATTTATAAGATGGCCCGTACAATGTGCCATTATCAGTGGAGTTTGGGAGTCGAATCATCACACAAATCACTGCTCAAACTGTTAAAGTATTTGAATCGAGTGTTCTAAAATATTTTGATGATATAGTACTTATTTAATATTTTTATAAAGTGCTGCACTTTTCAAAATAATTGTGAGTAAACAGAACAGTATAAGAAATAACCTGCTTGAGTGATTGCTTTTGATAATTCCCAAATAACATCCATCAAATGACCAAAGTTTTCTGAAGAGTAAACGTTTTTAGTCTGCCATATATTGGGAAATGGGTCATATCAGTTCCTGGAAGGTCACACTGATTACACACTTTCTTTTGATTCAGTCAGATGTTTACTATTTGTTTTTAAAACTACTTTACATATCAAATGTTCTTGATATGCACTGTATTTTGTAAGAAGTCATAGAAAATAGAGATTATTACATGAGCGCAAAGAAGTGACATCATGCAAGGTAGAATGTTCTCAAAGTTTCTTGATTTATAACACTTCAACAAACTGCAGGGTGGTTCATGCCGTCCGGTGAAGAGTTTCGAGTGCAACACTTGTACGAGGCTTTTAACTTCCAGTCTACATTTATACATCTGTCGGCTATTAGATTATGTGTGTAATCAGTGTAAACAGTGCATTTTGTAAAATCTTCACATTTCATGAAATGTTATTTTTTAAAATTAAAAATGTGCATTTTGCCGAATTTTATGAAAGTGGTCAGTCAGTTTTACAAATTGAGAAGTACAATTCTAAAATAAAAAACAACACATTTTATAAAATGCCATGATTTTATGAAATGCGCTGTTTTCACAAAACTATTTGTATCATGGTTTTCCTTGGCTAAGTATGAGTTGTAAGGTATAGCTGGCCCACATTTTTACCATTGTACAAAACTGTCAAAATTAAACATCTGTGATTGTCATTTCATGTTAATAACAAACTATTCATGATGAAATCAGTAATAGTGTTCACCAAATGAAACATTTGATGCATCATGCTATTTTATCTGAAGAATATAGGTCTCACTAGAATGGTGTTGGTTTCTGCATCTCATTACCAGTACCAAAAACGTGCACCCAGTCAGTTATCACACCATTTATCATTAAAACAATTTAAAATGCCATTCAAAAGAAAGTGCCATCATTTCATCAGTTGATGTGGCAGCCAATCTCAGAAACTAAGTGGAGAACTTGTCTAATACTCTGATGAAAAAACTGGGTGCTTATGCACTCTGGCCAAAGTTCCATGAAATTTACACACAATTTTTTTAAAATAAAGTACAAAGACACTATAATTTCTAATGTCTGGTATATTTATATTACCCAATACCAAAGTAAAGTTCACTTCATTTAACAATGCCTCTTGAGCACATTTATTTTATCTTATCAGCTATTAGACATCAATCATATGGTCATTCTAACATGCATTTAGAGGAAACCTGCTGCCACCACATCGGCCACTTTTTCCAATAAGTAGCAAGGGGTCTTTTATATACACTGTCACACAAACAGGACAGCACATACCACTGCCTTTGATGAACCAGTTGTGGATTAAAACTGCAAATGGGTCCACTGAGAAGGATCGATCCCACTGCCCGATTAAATATAATTAAAATATTGTCGGTATTGCAAATGGATGATCAAAAATCTCCTTCCCTGTTGAACTTTAATATAAATTTGTACAACTATTCTAAAATAAATATTCACCTGACACTGTACTGAAAGACATGAAGGTAAATACATTAACTACAGTTGTTTTTAAACATGCAAAAGGTTAACAACAAATATCCAGTTTTAATTAATGTTTTATTTCTGTAGTGGTTGGATTTTTAAGTCCATTACCATGGTATATAATTGTGTTATCAAAATAAAACATGTCAATTGAAAAGAGTGCACAAATAAATAACATTTTTCAGATACACAGTCACTCATCATGTCATTCAACTAGTAATGGTAATCATTAGCCATGGTTTATATATTTTTTTTAACGACATCAATAGAGCACGTTGATTTATTAATCATCGGCTACTGGATGTCAAACATTTGGTTATTTGGACATGTAGTAAAGGTGAGCTACCCCACAATGGGTTTTGAAACATTGTCATCAACTTGAGAGTCCAATGTTCTGCCACTGGACCACTGAGGCTCACTTGGTTTAATGTTAAAAACAGATATAATACCTTTACCAAAATAAAAATAATTCCATCCTTGGGTTACATTTTTTAAAAAGTACAACTATTTGTTACAGGTAAAGACTTATACCTAAAGAATATATTATTTTTTCTTTTTCTACCTATGTTGGACTTTAAAAGTGAAAATATCCAAAAATGCAGTGAATTGTTAAAACCACGTTATTACCCATAATCCATTTATGACGTACACATTTTTAATTCAAACAGGTCTGTGGGGGTGAACAACTATTATTTACAGATACTGTATTTTCCTTTGATATATGCCATTCATCAATGGATGCACTTCTTTTTTTGACAGACATAGCACCCCTTCCTTTTCAAATGCCTGTATGCATCTCTATTACACGACCGTATTTATTCAGCGGACATCGTGTTTTCACAACCAGATGAACATAACAAACAAGGCAGATATAAAAGATGCTTTTATTGTTATTCACTCCCCCCACCCCTGTAATGCCAGCAGTAGTGTATTAGCTGGTTATTTGCACACAGGTTAGAATCACAGTAAAAGCATGATATACTTTACATTTGAGTTGTCAATAAATACTGGACTAGTAAAAATCCCATGGGTAGAAGAAAGGAAAGCACTCTTCTGTTGTTATCGTCACACGTCACAGACATGTCACTAAATTGCATATTGCCTAAGATATGATGTTCATTATGCCATGTAGATGAACATGTTAATATTGTCCTCGTCTCTCCTCATGTACTTATGTTCAATCAGCCACTCAATTTGTTCTTTATTCAGTTTTTTTGATGGTAGGAACATGTTTTTAAGTATTTCAACAAGTTCTGTTTGTAAGGCAGCATTTGTGATTCTTTTCCTCATCTTCATAATCTTCACTATAGCTTCCTGAAAATGTTTAAAAAGAAAAGAAAATACAATGTCAAATAACAACTTCTCAATAAACAATAATCGACAATGCTGCTTTTGGAGAACATTATACACATCACTGGCAACTTCAGGCCTGCACAAATTGCATCAGTTATGCAAATTTATTTTGCATGACCTATTTACTGTTCACGTAAAATTTGATAACTAAATTTCTATATCATTTCTCAGAGTACAAACAAGTTGACTGATTTCGGACATGTATAATTATAATTACATGTAACAGAAATTACAACTACCAGTGTAGTTAGAAAAGAATTTAAATATCTAGTAGTTGGGAAGTGTAATGTATTCCCATTGGTTGTTAGAGGTCACCAAAGGGAATTCCTTTAAAATTCGGCCAGTCAGAAATTGCGATGCTTCCATTAATAAATGTTAGTCGGATATCTTTGGCTGATTACAGAGAATGATCAAATATCACATGTGCAAGGTTTTACCAAATCACGTGTAAAATGACTGGGTATACTGTAAATGTATATTTATTACAGTTTCTTTTTACTTCAAAGTGACAATGGTTTTATTTATTAAAACTAATTTTAAAGTTGATTTACCAATTTTTTTTTAAACCAGTTATACAAGTCAAAATAGGATATGCAATTTTTTTTGGCTATTGATTAAGATACAGTTAACACAAATATAAGGGTTTAGAACTCTTTTTAAGTGTTAAATACTGAAAAATCATGAAATGAATGCATTGTGATTAGGTTACATTAAAAGGTATATTTTCATCAATTTGTATTGCTTTGTCATCTGCTAGTTATGGGTAAAATTAAAATGCGTCAATTACTGCATCTAAAATTTCAATGCATTTTAACTACTATCTCTATGTTAAAAGTGAAAACTGGCCTCGAAAGTAACTGAATTACTGGAAGTTTACCTGAACTCTCAATATCCTCAATTGCATTATGCCTTCGTTGTCTTCCTCTTTGCTCTTCTCTGTTGAAAGCTGGAGACGACCAATGAGATTCATTTTCCCACGCTTTTGGATTTTTCCATTTTTACTGGAAGATATAAAACAATATTCTAATTTATTTTCTTTAATGGGATTACTTGCATATTTGATTCATCATTATCGACCATATGGTCAACCAATATGTTAATATAATACACTGTTAAAATATAATAAATAAAGCCAATATTCTCCAAATACTTACATTAATGAAAAGTCTTGGTTGACCCAGAATTGTGTACTGTCATCAAATTCCTTTGGTGATCTCATATCGGGGTCACACACCAAAACTTGCCTCTTGATTTTGGGAAAAGCTATGAGAGACTGAAAAAAACAAAAAAAAACTTAATCTGAGTAATCAGAATGATTCACAAGGGATGGTTTTTAGATGGTGAAACATTTTAACTCTTTATGACACAAAATAGCACACAACTAGCACTAAAGATGGGGGGAGTATTGTGTTGGTGGTGAATGATATCTTTTTGTTTCAGACCGTTATAAACTACAAATTCTAGAGTAAACAGACTTTCTCACCTGAAATCGTCATGTCCTATTTGTCTCTCAATAACAGAAGAAAAAAAATTAGCTAGTCCAATCAATAGAATAAATTGTGTAAATGTTTATTTTTAACAAGGCACCAAAATGTAGTTTTAATCACTGGTTAAAAGGTGTTGAGCTATGTTTCAATGGTAATATATATGGAAATGTTTTGTCATTAAAACTTAATTATCAAAGCACTAAATGTGAGATAACATAACAAAAATTAAATACACAGGTCTGTGTGTGTAATGATTTTTCCACAGGTCAGTCAAAATGTCTGACATCAAGCAATTTGTGGTGAACATCAAAAAAAAAATGTCAAGAGTAAAATTTACATAAAACTCTTTGATTGTCAGTAAGTTAAAAATAAGTGCAAGACCAAATGACTGACAAAATTAACTCTGTAACTGTAACTGTCTAATCTACCAAAATAACATATTTATAGTGGACAATGTATGTGACCGGTCACTTAATTCCATGCCTACTTAATGTCTGTTTTAGTTTCACACCGAGAAAGAATACAAAATAAATGTGTTACCCATAATGTTTTGCGAAGTTCTGCATCTGGCAATTCTGTGGCTAGCTTCAGACTCTCATAAGTTATTCTGTCACGTGGTCTCTGATTCCAGGCAAAAAGAACTCCCATTTGAAATGTGGTCACTTCCAAGTCGTATCGCCCAATGTCATTACAAAATGTGATCTAAAATACAAGTTATATTCAGTCATAAGCTCTATGTATACAGCAGGCAAGTTCAAGTTCCAGGAACTACACACAGAACATCTTTTAGTTAAAAGAAATAATTCTTAATAAATTCACAAATGATGAGTTTTAATTTTAGGGATCGTATCTTTCTTATTTGAAAAACTGAACTATGATTCAGTTCTAATACAAATGTGTTGTTAATTATTAGTAATTTTTTCATTGTTACTCTATTACTTCAAGCCAGTCTAAGAAGATTGACATTCTTTCTTTAGATGGTCAAAGGATGAGGTCTTGTTTTACTCCCATACTGGTCACACATTTTCAACCCACATTTATATTTTGAAGAAAGAAAGAAAAAGACTATCTATCTATCTTATCTATCTTATCTATCTATCTATCTATCTATCTATCTATCTATCTATCTATCTATCTATCATACTGTAAATCACCGTTATAAATAGGTTTATTTAAAGATACTTATAATTTAACCATGGTATAACACCCTAATAGTAATAGTCAATATTTATTTTTGTACTGATGTTGTTAGCCTAACATTGAATTAAATTATTGGTTCACAATTTGCAGAACTCTATTATAGGCTTTTCATGGAGGAAATAAAACTAATTTTGAAGCTCTAAATGCAATTTTAGGAAAGCTGTCTATTTGTTGGGAAGAGGGTGGGGGAACAGAAACCAGATATTTTCTTACAATGCCATTTGACATGAGGTGATGCCACTGAAGTTTGCGCCCACTGTGTTTGTGTTTATAAAACTCCTCCACCTGTGGGATGTAGTCTTCCAACTCCATGGGTAGCGATACAGACACTCGGTCACTTGACCGTGCCCAAGCTCCAGCATTCAGAATCTTGATGTTTATCGCATCTGTTAAAATAAATGGGTGATACTAAGCATTGTGTATATATTTAAAGTCATTTTAGTCCTTGTTTTCCTGTAACCTTAGTATTTAACTCAATGTTTTATCTTTGCATATGTAATTTTTAACAAGATTGTTGTAATCCTAGATTTATCTAAAATTTTGTCTTGTGGTATTTATACAATCACAAAAATAAAAAAAATATTTTTATATCAAACTGGGAAAAAAAATAAAGGTTAAAACTGAGGAAATGATTATGAAATAAAAGGAAGGTTATTAAGGCCTAAATTGCATAATGTATTAATCCCAGAGAAATGTTTATTAAAAATCAAAATCAGCATAATACACTGAAATAAATGCTTTATTTTATTGCTAAAGCTTGCTTACTGGACATTTTACAGTGTACTATACATCTGTAGTAGAATAAAGATAAGCTTACCCTTTCTAGGTCATAAATGTTGGCTTATACCAGAATCGAACCATGCCCAGAAAAGGTGTGCTTGCACTGATCAGAATGTTAAAAGTCTTGGACTTTGACCCTAGAGAAGCTGACAAACCTGCTAGTCCTTCATTGTTGTTCCGGTGGGCGTCCTTGAACTCGACATTCAAATCTTCACTCACTTTGATATCCTGGAACATCCTAGCCAGCTTATTCACATAGTCAGCTGGCATTCCAACTTCCTGTAAAAAATGCAACAACAACTTAACCATATTACATGGTTACGTCTCTACCTTGGTAATTAGCTATATATACCCTAAAATATTACATCCCTACAAACGAAACAACTTAATTGTTACTGGCCATGTTCTTCTATGATGCCAGTTATTAGAATAAATGTAAGTGGTCAGGTTAAGCCCTAGTTGGATCAAAATAAAATACAGAGAAATGAAAGAAATGTTTAATGACTCTGCTTCCCACTAGCACCCCATGTTTTAATCAGTGGCTATAAGATTCCAGCATACGGTCTTTTGACAGTCTACAGATGAATCTAACAATTACACCTTTATTCTTTTTAATCAAAAGCAAGGTATTTATTTATATGCACTAAAGACAGACAGGACAGAATATAACACATCCTTTGATACACCAGTTGTGAAGCAGTGTGTGGAATGGGGATAAAACACTAACAAAAAATGTACAGATGTAAAATGATTCTATAATGTTTACAGGACTGGGGCACCCGGAGGAACAAGGGGGCAATTGCACCACCACCATCCCACAATATGTGTCGCCCTTTTTTGCAACAATAGGCACCCTAACATTTGCATGTTTTACATTTAATTAGTATGTTTCAGATGCCCTTCAAATGACTGATGGCACCTCTATTCAGTCTACCGGCGCGCCCCCCCCCCCACC
>JAULBS010090245.1:0-32976 GCA_032355785.1 Symmetromphalus regularis | reverse complement strand
TGTTTTGAAGAAACAATTTACTGATTATTGATGTTGGCGAGATAAAGAAGCAAAGATGACAATTTTTAAAATTAAAATAAAATTAAACTTATACATGTCACACTTTTAGTCTTCCTTTTTTTTCTGTGATCATAATTATTATCTATGCAGGAAAGTGAATTGTGAAAATGTAAGCGCCTTAAAAAATCCTGGGGAAAGCCCTGGATGTCAAACACCTAACTTTGTCAACATTTAGGTTAAAAGACTGCGTTAATATGGGATTCTGAAAGGGATGTGGTTTATTTATTTTTTTAATTTTATTTAATTTTTAATATACAGTCTTGTATAAAGCCTAAGGTGGAAAGTGAGGTCACTAAAAATAATATTAGAATTTGGGAAAGATTGTCTTAATTAACTTTATTTAATATAATAATAATTGTTAAATATTCAGTGTTCTCACTGGATGAAAATTAAAAAAGTGCAGAACCAGTAAAAAAACCCATCCCCCACCCCCCAAAAAGAAGAAATAAAAATAAGTATTTAGTAAACTTTAGGCTATATATTTTTTACTTGTCTCATAATTACTCCTCTCCTATAAATTCTAACAATAGTAACATGGATGTATGTTTATTTTGTTTCAGTCCTTTGTCTATGTCTGAAAACTTATCAAAGCTTGCACACAAAATTGACTTTTACAAAGACGAAAGTGAAGGAAAAGGTAAACCTACATCAGAAGGGGAGAAAGTGGAAGATGATGACAAGACACTAGCCACATTTCAACCATCTCTTTGGCCTTGGGATTCTGTCCGAAATAAATTGAAGTGAGATCTGTTGCAGTGATTACCTATTTATATATTCTACACTTTCATTATGTAATATAGCATATTATTATAATATTCTATAATAGACATAATGTAATTTTGTAATAATAATACAAACATCTACATGGATGTGTAGTTATTGTTAATATTTTCAGGCATTTTTCATCCATAGTAAAAGAACAGTTTAAAAATTATTTAGCTACATTTTAATCTATTTACCGAATGGCATCTTCTCTGGAAATGTATCATATTTAATTCTGAGTATTCTATAAATAACAGATGAGAGACACTTGATATCACAACAGATTTGTTAGTTGTACAAGTCTTTATTAAAGAGAAAAGTTCATAGAAATATGTTTGGCACAGTAATATTGATAATGCTTTTTACACTGATATTTAATAAAATATTAGAGCAGTTTCTCATACCAGTGATTAGAAGTTTAGATATCTGCCTCTTTGATCTAACTTGTCAGTATTTGGTCTGTAATCATGATACTATGATAGTATGAATATGTGGGGTTTTTTTTTGTGAGAATTATTGTCTGGAAGCCACATGTGGTAGTACAATATACCAAATTAATTGTAACAAGCAAAATTAACTTTCAAAAAAATACAGATATGTAAATAATAACTTTTAAGGATTTCCAAATGTGTCATATGACCAACTACATGTGCATCATATCCATAGCCATTTTCAGTTAATAACAGTGTTAGTATTATAATTTTATACACATGTATGTATTTTACAAAACGGTTGTTCAGAAATGTTTGTTTTTTTAGGTAATACCACAAGTAACCATTAATTAATTCAATTATTCATTATTTTTTTTTCATTAAAATATTAAATCCTCATGTGCATTGTAAGATCTTGACATCAAAGATGAAAGCTGAAGTGTATTTATTCTTTTATAATCCATTTTTTGTGGTTCAATATTTAATCTATTATCATTAGTCGATCTGGATTATTTAATTCAAATTTAACTGTTAGTAACATTAACATTGGATATTCATAATTATTGTATATAACATGCATGTATCTTGTTTTGATTTGCTAGATCTGCTTTAACAGAACTAAAGGTATTACTAGATGTATTGAACATCACTAAAGACAAGCGCTACATGGTGGCAGATCCCGTCACTCAGGAGGCAACCTCTTCTAGTCCAGCCCAGCTCTTTTCAAAGAAAAAGGTTCACACAGTTTAACTGTCTATTTGGTTTAAATCTATAATGTTTGAAATTTGATGTTTGAGGTGTGCGCCAGTTATTGCTGTGAGTGATCTTAGGATAAGTATAAGGAGGAGTAAATGTAAAGTTTTTTACTGGTTATGATAGAAAATATGCAGTTGTCTTGAAATTTGGAACTTATTTTAAATTAAGTACGTATTCATTCAAGATCCATTCTGTTAGAATATTCTTAACTTTGCATTTCAAAATGCATATTTGATTTCAGAAATGAAAATTCCAATTTCTCAACCAGTTCCTATTTTTGTCCCATTCTAATTAGATCTTGGCTCACTTTTCAAAATTAGTATGAATTAGTAATCATCATCCAGTGATTATTGAAGGATAATTATATTTACATGGTTTATGAGAGATTTGTTATGGAATTCTACATTTCCTTTACATGGTTTCAGGTTTTCATAATACACTTAATTCTTTTCTCTTTATTTCATAAGAATACCACTAGAACTCAATGATTTATTAATCATGGGCTACTGGATGTCAAACATTTGGTAATGGCGATATGTGCAAGTGTGAGCCAGCCTCAGATGGGTTTCTTCAGCTTGATAGTCCAATAACTACCGCTGGACCACTGAGGCCCATACACTTGATTTTCAGAAAACTTTGCTCCTGTAATTGGGTTACATGGTGTCTCATTTACTTTTAATGTTTTTGAACATAACCCACTTTCATCCCTGAGTAGATACATAATGCAAAATTGTAATATCTACTTTCTACAGGAACTGGTGTCAGTTAAATTATATTCATTTAATAGTTTATACTCACCTGTAGCAAGAGGGAGAACTAGTTTCTATCCTGGTTATGATTCTGGTACCATATGACTGATATGCAATCAGGGCACTCAGTAGTTTGAGAAGTTGCAGGGTACAACAGTAATGGTAGCTGGCCATCTTGGCATGCTTAAAACAACTCTTTTTTTTTTAACCAAAACGAAAAGTAGGGGACGGCAAAAGCTGTTACAGGCAGTGATTTACCGCCCGTGACCGGACACTTTTGAGGGCACTGTGCAATACTAAAGACTGGTTTCATGTGATGGATATGCAATGCTAATGACGGGTATTTTCATTGTCCTCTTGTTTGTTTCAGGCTATGTATGGTGCAGCTTCTGTGTTAACAAATGGAGCAGACCGATTGAAAAAAGGGCATGTGGATGTTGCTAATCGTGGACAAAACGACTTCCATTTTGAATTACTCAAACTTAGACAGAACTGGCGCTTAAAGAAAACTGGAAAAACTATTCTTGGTGATCTTAGTTACAGATCAGGTAAAAATTTATTACTGTATTAATTTGACAAATGTCAGGTTGAGTTTGTACTAGTAAATTACTTGTCATCACATTTTACAAATGTATAAAATAAGAATATTTAGTTGATGTTATTTTTAGCAGTTATCAGATAAAAATCAGATATCTAACATTCACTCTATCAAAATACATATATGATTTTAAAATATATATAACAGACAAATATACCATCAAAATGGATCATTTCTTAAAATTATTATAATGCTCTTCTGTAATTGAAACAAAATAATTTCATTTACTTTGTAGCTGGCTCCCGATTCTGGCAAGTTGGAACATTTGAGGTAACTAAGAGTACTGAACTGGTTGACTTGGATACAGGTGTTCAGAAGAGCAGTTTGGAAGTTGTTATTCCCAGTGAGCTGGAGGGAGTGGCGTATATACAGGTTGAGGTGAAGACGGTTCCAGGTAAAACTTATGATTTTACCAAGTATTTAAAACCTGTAGACATTGTGGAAGTGAAGTTTAGATTTTAAAAGATCTTGTCATTTTTAAGCACCTGTAGGGCCAAGTTTTATGTTACAATACAGTACAGTTTTAAAATTTGAAGCCATTGTGGTCCTATGTTAGAACATGAGACTTTTAAAATAAAGACAGTGGTTCAGAGCCCATCGGATGCTGGCTCACATTGACTATAAGTGGAAATATTGTATGTTTGACATACAATAGTCGATGGCTAATTAATGAAAGTGCTCTGATCGAGTTAAAAAAATCAAACTTTTTTTTTTTTTTAGCAAAAAGTCAAATCAGTTTGAAATATTAATATCTAACATGAACTATATGTTTGTTTTGTTTATTCAAGACTTTTATTTATTCCCAATACACGTAATGAATTTGCATCTCTTAAATTTTTATTTCTTTTATGGGGTGTGGAGGTATCTTTCTTTTACTTCTAATAAGATTTAGTCGTATATCAATATTAGCATTTCTATGGTGTTGTTTATTAAATCTTAACATTACTCTTTAAAAAACTTAAAATAACAACATAAATATAAAAAATAATTATTTTTCACAGAAATGATGGACTTGACCTCTGCTACCTTGAAGATGCCAGCTGGACTTGGGTCAGTGCGTTCAGATGCTTACTGGCAACAGAAGCTCGAAGTAGCTCAGAATGTACTCTTCTGTAAAGAACTATTCGCACAGGTACAGTAACTATGTTTCACACTACATATGAAAATATGTTTCATCCAATTGAGAATAGTCCAACTGAGAATAGGCCAGTTTAATACAACAAAATTATGAAACAATATGTGAATTAATTCCACATTTAGTTTAGTATGACAAAACATGTATTGTTGTATGAGCTTTGTTTTATCTTTCAGTTGGCTAGAGAAGCTGTACAGGTGAAGTCATCAACTCCTCACATGGTAGTTGGCAACCAGATCATAACAAATGTGAGTACTATTATGAAAAGACAATGATAAGTAACGGTATTTGGGTTAGTGCGATTTTTTTTCTGCCTATTTGTAAGATATAGTATCAGTCTGTGGTTTAATTCCTATGTTTTATTATACTTATGTTTTTTTAATTTTTACATATGTCATTAATTGTATATCAAATAAAAACATAGTTTGTAAAGCAGAATTCAAACCTGTTGCATTAAGGAGGGCTGTAGGATGTTCCAACATTTCTCATTTCTCAACCAGTTTCTATTTCTGTACCATTCTAATTGGAACTTGGTTCAGTTTTGACCCAACCCCTCCCTTTCATTATCAATTTTCTTAATACTATCTTTCAAATCCTCCTTTCAAAATTTGCATGAATTAGTAATTATCGTCCACTGATTATTGAAGGATAATTATATTTACATAGTTTATCAGAGATTAATTTATTATATGCTTAGGGATAGTGAGATAACAAAATGTTATAACTGCAGATAAATAAATTTGTTTATTAAATATGATTAATTTATATTGTATTTAGGTGTTTCCAGGAATTCAACTGTCAATTGTTCTCTGCCACTACACTGGAAAAGAAAAGAAGGTAAGTGTGTGTGAACTGAAATTCAGTGCAGTTTTCATGGTTTATATGTACAATTTTACATCAAAGAAGTATTAAATATTAGTTTAACCAAAAAATTAAATTCAGGTTAAATCTTGTTGACTTGAACACCCTCAGTACCTAAAAAGTATTTAATCCATCTGGGTGTTTGACCAACACATTTTGTAAACATTGATGTTTCTAAAACTAGAATGAAAGCTGGACCCACTATTACTTTATTTTAAATTAGGTCACAATTTAACAAAGAAATGTGCAGTCATCTGATTGTTAACATAAAAAAAGTGAAAGCAGCTATCATTTACATAATATTACTAGTTCTTGGACATAATTCATTGGTTATATAGGAAGAACCAAAAATATCTTCAGTTTCACAAATCGCTTTTTTGCAAGTACAATATAATTTTGTGAAGCCAGTTCCTAAAAGGATGTGGTTGCTGAACATTTCCATTAAGTCATATTGTAGTTATGTTTGTTGAATACATTTAGAGTTGAGCTTCTTTACATACATCTTCAAGTTGATCCTAATTTTCTGAATTTTTTTATTGCAGGTTCCATTACAACCACAGAAACTTGAACATAACCACGTTCTGGAGCACTCGCTGCACCAGCTGTTGAGAGAGGTACACTTCCGCAACACGAACCTAGCTCCACCGCATCCAGTGAATGCCATGTTGGGAATGAGCAGGAAGCGCAGGCTTGCAGGGCCTGAAGGCATGTCCCGACCAGAGCTGGCTGAGATGACAAATGGGTACAGTATGATTTCATTTTGTACGCGCCAGGTTTTAGAGTCTGCACCCATTCTTTGTTGTCAGTACAGTATACAAGGTGTCCGAAAAACATCTGTACCACTTCATCCTTGAATGAAGTCAATTATTGCACATGTATGATTATTAAATAAGATTTGTTAGAATCTGTAGATACCAGTTTTTTTATTATTAAAGTAACAGTATTACAAACATTCGATATGTACATCATTAGTGATCAATTATTAATAACAGACAGAAGTTGTGCAGGTAATTCTCAGACACCCTGTATATGTGTGGTCTTTGGAAAACAGCAGTAACTGCACTTAACAAGCTTGTGGGTAGAGCAAATGTGGCTTTCATTGAGCATGAGCCTCGTTAGTGGTTAGTGAAGGAAAAACATGTATATAGTATTTTGGTTTCTCTTGAGATATCTTGCATTCTGGTAAAAATAATTGTAATTAATTCCTGCACACATTTATTGTTATCCTCATGCTACAGACAGCTGGTTTTTCTATCATTAGCAAATGATTATGTAATCCAGATAATTGTCTACATAATACTGTGTTTGTGGTTTCAGTGAAGCATTGTTGGAGCAGATTATCAAACAGACCAAGCATGCAGTGTTGAGATTAAGGTATGTGTAATATTTTCTTTAATACTGTGAACTTGCAGGATTAATGTTCTGTACAGGTTTAGAATCTTATGTATGCACTAGCAATAGTAAAACATTTCTCTAAAAGTGATGTCACGTTTTGTGAAAACACTTTTCACTTGATACCTAATATCGATTAAACATAATGCTGTGTCCTTTCTTTTACAGAAATGTTTGACAACTGTCCATATGGAAAGATAATACTAATGAACTAGTATATTTATTATGTTTGTCTTCTCCAGGACAATGCATGTGATTGATCAGCTGGCGGTGTCTGTTCAGGATCCACAGATAACTGCTCACTGGACCTGCCTCAACAGCAGTCTGGTTTCCAATGTTAGAATACACATCACATCTTGTGGATACGAAAACATCAGGTTCGTACCGATCGTGAGGTAAAATACATCCAATGTAAAGCTGTTTTCAGGTGCATATGATACTTGGTAACCAGCATGTGGTGTAGTGGTTAAGCTGTCAGACTCATGGTTATCAGGTACTAGGATCAAATCTCAGTCAAGGTATAGGATTTTCAATGTCACTGCTGGCTCCAACCCAGTATGAGTTCTCTACAAGAATTAGTGGGAAGGTATACACCACTTGCATGGAACAATGGACCACACATTTATTAAAGGCTGCAGTGTATGCTGTTCTGTCTATGTCAAAACATATATAAATGTAACCTATGTGGTAGTGTGAGTTTCCTCTGAAAAGCATAAGTAGCAAAACACCACATGTCTCAAACATAATAGGCCAGAATAAATAATGCTCTGGGGTGTCTTTAAGCCAATCTTTTCTCTAATATGTGGTGCATGGCATGTCTAGTGCACCATTTCTAGAAATTTATCAAATTATATTAATTACAGGCATTCATATGTGTCTGGTTTGTGGCGATACAAAATGCTTTATAAATATGCAACTGTTGTATAAAAAATGCATGTGTCATCATCTTTAGGTGGGTTTTTTTAAAAATTATTATTACTTATAAATTCACTTTCTTTGTTTTACAGTTTATGTTGTTTTTGTTTTATTTTATTTTTTTTACTATCACAGCCCTTTCAAATGCAATTTTGTTTGTTGCAGGACTTCTTTAGATTTATTAATCGGAGTGGACACAATACAAGCTATTCTAAAAGATGGGAAGGTGTGCTCTCTGTCATTTGAAGATAAGGAATTACAGGATCTCATTTTATGGCAGGTAAATAGCTGGATTTCATCTCCTTGTTGATGAGAAATGTAATAAGGAAGTTTTTTTGCTTTGGTGTAGAAAGCTTTAAACAGGGTTGTATTTATATTTTCAATATTCAAGTAGCAATAGTTTGTTTTATATTACATAAAATATTTTTCATTTATAATTATATTCTCATGAAAATGTTTCTGTATTATTCATCTTTTGTCATCTGAGGTAATCTATCCTTTCTTGGTGTGGATAATGTGGTTGAGCATTTCCAAGACTAAAATAGCACCTTTTATAAACTAAATATGGGCACAATTTATTGCTAAAGGTTAAGACAAAATATTAGTTTTAGATTGATATATATACAGTCAAATCTCATTGGCTCCACGTTGGATCGGTCGACAACAAGGCTACACTCAAACCATATAAAAGCGGTCCCGATGTTTTTGGTTCGGTAACCTAATAAATTAGCTATGGATAGATCGAATAACTCCAGCGTCGAATATAAGCCATCCCTAGAACAAAATTTTTGGTTCAGTCTGGTATAAATCAGTGTAATTAACTATATTTCCCTCGAACCACTCATTCATGAAATATCAATGCCAAATAATGGATCGTTTTCTTTGTCCCGCTTAGACTGGTACAAAATATGTTGAACCAGATTAGCAAAATTGCTAACGTCTGACAATGACACCGATTTGTGATTCCAACCAAAAGAAAAGAAAACATAACTAGCATAACACAAATAACAAATCTCGTATGACGCGTGTTTATTGTCCCTTGTCAATACTAACTATTTCTGGTAACACGGAATAGACTGTGTCGAGCTTTGTTCTGTTACGTAATATGAACAAAAATGGCAGTTACTTTGCTAGAGATCCACTTAAAAATGTGTCACCTGTTGATTCATTGCTAGTGTTCAAAGTCATTGGTGACTGGTCTAAACCTGACTAAAATACAGACACCGCAATTTAGTATACTAATTAATTTTCAATAGTTTCTAAGACAATGGCTGTGATTGGTTGATTGGTACTCTATTCACTATTGGCTTCATTTCTCCCATTTTTATCAAACTTTTTTTTAATGCAGAACAATTTCTTTTTCGGCTGTAATAATTTCTGAATTTATAAACTCTTTGTGTTACATATTTTCAAATGCATTATATTAAACATATTTTTATTTTTTCATAGTATGATTTTTATTTTCAATTCCCTGTTACAATCTCATAACATATACAAACATAATAATATTATGTTCATTAACAAATTCACGTATATCTAGATAACGTCTCTTTTTTACATTTGTTTACTTATTGTATTGTATGTTTGTGCATTTCCAATGTCTCATTCATCTGTATTTTCGTTGTGCAGTCACAAAAATATCCGATGTTGACCGAATACTTTGGTCAAACTCCCTGTTAGGTCGAATATTTTTTGGGGCCCCGTGGATGTTTAAGCCAACGAGATTTGATTGTGTGTGTGTGTATATATATATATATATATATATATATATATATATTCCCTTGTAAATGTTCAACAAAATATGGGCCTCAAATACTTTAATTTAAATTATTCATAGGACATTATTATAGGTCTACACACCACTTACCAGATTCTGTTTCATTTCAGATTTCTCAATATCATGTAATAGTAGTGCAGCATTTAGTAAAGTACCAGAGCTGGCAGACTTTGTCATTGAGTTTGAACTTGGGAA
Source organism: Symmetromphalus regularis (assembly GCA_032355785.1). NCBI lineage: Eukaryota > Metazoa > Mollusca > Gastropoda > Neomphalida > Neomphalidae > Symmetromphalus > Symmetromphalus regularis. The sequence goes on along the minus strand of JAULBS010090245.1, from coordinate 23,345 downwards.
CTGGTGACATGGAGACATATGGTACAGCCTCATCTATCATGTTAGCATCACCACGAGGTGACATGTAAGTATCATACCGTTCCATTTCCTTTAAACAAGTCAGTATTACTATATTAGTAGAAAAACAGTTTGTATCATTTCTAATTTGAAATTAAATTTGTCATGGTTCTGACAGTAGGATACACAAAATTGCTTTAAAATGTATTTAAAGTGATTCACCTTGTACCGGTTTCATCCTGAAACAAATTTAATTATAGTCAGTTTCAGATATTTGCAATATTTTATTAAACTTATTAAAAACGGCTTATCATGAAGACATTATTAGCCAGTTACCTAATTAATCAACTAGTTTGTATACAAATTAGCAATTGGCTAATTTGCCTATGAATAACTTTTATTGTTTAAAATATAATTTATCTTTAGTAGTGGTGAAAAAAGTTATTTTAATTTATAAGCCACACTAGCTTATTCTGACATTTGTTTTTTCCAGAGTTCTCTCCCTGAAAAGTGGTCCTTCCAGTGATTTGATACTCAACATAAAACAAAAGGAAATCTCAACAGAATCTAATATGCCATCTATTATCACCAATCCAAAATGGTTAAATCTTGGAGGACCATTCAGACAAATCAATCTGAATCGGTTAGAAGGGCGGAACTTTGCTAGTAAAATGGACATGCTTATGGCACAATTAACAACCAGCTCCAAGGATCAACATTCTAGTATGGATGTTATGTCAAATGTGGAACATCATAAATAGTACAGTGTAAATGAATAACAAATGTGGAACACCATTAACAAGTCAAAACTCTGAAATACGGTTAATCATACAATGTAAGATACTGTAAATCATGAAATTAATATGTCTCTAAATTAATGTGATGGTGATCAGACAAACATGTGACACAAAATTAATGCAGAATGTAATTCCCTAAAACTGAGACCATAAAACTTGCATAATTAAGAACATTCAAATGAGACAGAAATGACGAGGTGTTCATTTCCTGATGATAACAGTGAACACGTAATATGCTTGGGTTCGACACCAATCAGTTGGTCAATCAGAATAGCTAGCCAGACTATTGGTTGAATAGACTTTTGGTAAACAGGCATGCCATGAATTGTATCTCGTGTTGTTTTTGATAATTTTTAATAAAATATGATTATCATGTACTAGTTTTTTAATTTTTGTTTGTTTACTTTGAATGACCAATCACACATTCACCATAGTTGGAAATAAATAGGCAATATTAATGCAAATAACATGGACTGACATGTTTTCCTGCCATAGTTCGCATCTGTACTCATTTCTGGAATGCCAACCTTGTTCAGTAACCAATTAGCTGTCATCTTTAAAGTAGGGAAGTGGGATGTAGTTCAAATGGTAGAGTGTCCGCCTGTGAATCGATCCTTTTCAGTGGACCCATTTGAACTCTGGGCTATTTTCCGTTCCAACCAGTGATCCACAACTGGTTCATCCAAGGCCATGGTGTGGGGTTGTGCATATAAAAAGACTCCTTGCTGCTTATTGGAGTAGCCTATGTGGCGGCAGTGAGTTTCCTCTAAATAAATATGTCCGAATGACCATATGATTGACATCCAATTGCCGATAAGATAAAATTTGTGCTCTAGAGACATCGTTAAATAAAACAAACTTTACTTCATCTTTAAATTATGTCAATCGTCACATGTGTGATGTTCTGCCATTTTGAATGTTTTAATGAAACATCTAAAATTTTAATTGAACTCTGTTGATATGGCAAACAGCATAGTGTGTATATGTAATGCATATTGCATCAATTTATTAATAAGACAGAAGCCTGTGACACCCACTTATCATATGAAGATTGAGACTGATGAGTAGTGCCCAGTCTAGCAGTTAACCGTATTATATTATATGTCATTTAGATTCCATGATGTATATTTACCAATATCATTTTCACACACTGTTACATATTTAACATTTTTACAAACATTAGGAAATATAACAGTCACTTGTTCCAGTTTTTTTGCATTGGATCCCTACTGGATGTTTTGATTAGTTGAAAAATTAGTATATGAAGGCTGTGTACTTACTGAAGTAGGCACACATTCATATGTGTAATAAGCAATTATATATATATAAAATGAACTGTTATAGTTTTTGATGTATAAAATAACTTATAAAGTTATCCTTTTATTGAGGTGAAAAAGGTAGTGTTTATTTCTTTATTTACATAATTAAAAATGTACAACAGAGCTTACATATCTTAGTACAACACAACACAGAATGACAGATTTTTTTAAATATCATTATTGCATTATTTTTCATGATTAGCTGTACAATGTTCACTTTTACTGTTTCTTAAAGTTCAACCAAAAAATTCTTAACAAAAAGAACAAACACAACTGATTTATCAAAGGCCATTGTATGTGCCATTCTGTCTGAGAAAGGGCAAGTAATAGACCCCTTGCTGCTAATTGGAAAGTGTAGCCTATGTGGAGATGGTTTCCTCTAAAGACCACGAGTCACAAAACACCATGTGTCTGACATCTTATAGCTGCTGAATAAACAATGTGCTGCGATGTAGGTTAAACAATTCTTTCCTTTTTTTATGAAGATGTGATATTGTCCTTCACTGTTAAATTAACACAAATGACATCATGAATCATTCACAAATTTCATGACTTCTCTTGCTCTCTCTTATGAATGTGAAATTGTCTTCCGGTGTTGAAGTAATGCACATTATTCTGTAGTAAACCACATTTTTATCAAGTACCTATAACCATTTCATGACTTGAAACCTCTTTCTCTTGTTCACTTTTTCGAATGTGTGAAAGTGTTCTTCGATGTTGAATTAATGCTGATGCTGTAGTGAATTGCTTACCACATGTTTCACACGTATAGGCCTTGACAGCATCGTGGATCCGCTGATGTTGGTGTAAGCCAGACGACTGTGAGAACACCTTCCCACACACACCACACGTATATGGTTTCTCTCCACTGTGTATTCGCATGTGATCATCAAGTGTGGTCGAATGTGAAAAATCCTTACCACATGTCTCACATTTGTATGGTCGTTCTCCTGTATGAATTCTCATATGTTTCTGAAGGTCCGATGACTGAAGAAAACTATGACCACAGATACCACAGTGAAAGGTCTTTTCTCCACGATGACCTCTCTCATGGCGTCGCAAATCATTTGATCCAACAAATTCACGACCACACTGTTCACACTGGTAAGGCTTCTCACCGGTATGTCTCCTCATGTGTCGAACAAGATCAACACTTTGTCCGAACGCTCGGTCACAAATGCCACACGTGTAGGGCCTTTCCTGAGAATGTATCTTTTCGTGTCTCTTTAAGTCAGATTTTCTGTGAAAACCTTTCACACAGACAATACATACAAATGGTTTTTCAGATTTATGTGAGGGTTGATCATTGTATTCTAAATTTTTCTGCAACCAAGCCAGAGACTGTTGGTAATGGACCTGCACAGAAGAGTGATTTTCATGAATTTTGACATCAGTCGGGTTTTTCTCGGAACTTTCAAACCACAATGGTTTGGAATCTGTAGCTTCACATTGACTAATATTACAAGTATTTGAGTCAGTTTGTGACAACAATACATGAGCATCATTCATGTTAAAACTAATAGCGTCTCTTACTTTTTCTTCAACCCCAAGGTCTTTTCCTATCAATGAATCTTGTTCTTCGACATCCAAATCTTCACTTATCATTGTATCTTGTTCATCAATGCCTATTTGTTCATTTTCGCCATTTTGCAGATATATAGTTGAATCATTTTCTTCCACAAAATGTTGAGGAGTTACTCCATTTGGTGGGTGTACTATTGAATATTGTTTATTTTTCTCTTTATGTAGCTGTTCAGTTATTCTTTTAGCATTTAGCCGAGATGTTTGTAAATCTTCTTTAGGGCACAGCTTTTCAGTTCTCATACTTGCACCTGATTTTTGTTCACTAAAATAACTTGCTGTCATGATACTAAAACTTCTTAAAGTTTAAAGGTTCTTTTTGGATCCGTTTTCTTGTTTATCTAAAAATAAAAAGACGTATTCATTAGGGTGAAATATCTTCTGAGAGCAAACACACCCTTATCCAACTTATATAATGTAATTTAATTAAAATTATAATTAATAAACTTATTAACTTATACTCATTACGGTTACCAAATTAGGTTTAGGCACATTTTTATTGCAATAATATGACTGAATATCAAAATTAGGGACTATACCAAATTCTTGAGACTATATCAAAATGATCTTTGAGTTATAGAGGTTGGATATCTTTCTAACAAATGTATTTTGAAGTAGAAGATATCGATAACAGTAGCCAGTCGTTGAAAACAACCTGGAAATAACGGTTTACGCAGCACCGCGTTTTTTGATTGCTTGTGATTAAAAAAAAATATTTAACTTAAAAATATTTGTCTCACGCCTTTTATCTCTACCATTTCAACATTTTATGTTTAAATTTGTCTCTAAATTGCATGTATACCTGTACAAAAAAAATATTTTTACTAATAATTTTTCACTGTTCTGTCATTCCTGTCAGGTTGTTTGCTACGCTGCACTAACGTAAATATTGTATGTTTGGACAAACGATGGATGAACAGTCTATTGTTCATTGTGGCGCGATCAGATCTTCTTCGGGCGTATTACATGCACAACTCGAATAATTAATTATATATATGTTTTCTTATAAAGAAGAATAAACTTTATCACCCATACCACTCTTTCCGTTTGTGTACACGCCACTTTTTTCTTTTTTTTTTGTCAACTGATTCTGTGGCATTCCGGTACACATTTAGACCTTGGGATAGGCCTACTTCGCGTTACGTCAGATAGGCACCGTCATTTTTAACAATAACTTTTCTTCTTGGAATTGTAGAACAAAAAGGAAAACGGTTTTGGAAATTAAACGAAAGGTCAAATTTTTATATGAAGAAAAAAAACTATTTTTATGTGTTTTCAGCCGAGGTTTCTCTCTCTTTCTTTTCAGTTACGATTTTTGTTACCGTAGCAACCATATTTATTCCAAAAAGTTATAAAATGAAATACTTTTGTGTATCATGTACACGTTGCAAAAGGTTTGAAAGGCTGTTGTTTGTCTTTTTGGCACTTATTTTTCAACTGAAAAACGCTGGTGTTTTGATTCTCAACTTCCGGTGACGCGAAATATAGTTCAGTAGGTTTTTAAATCGATTCTTACGTTATTTCTGTTCCAGCTTGTGGTTCATGACTAGTATAATAAATGCTATGTGATGCAATGTCTGTGTAAAAGTACATGCACAGTATGCATATTTGTTAGTAAGATAAAGTTGTGTGTGTGGACCATGTGCTGTATTCCCTATCACAGCTTATTAAATAATGTTTGGGAGATTGATAAACCTTTTCTAATCTTCGCAAGCTAAGGATTCTATTCCACATCAACATTAGTTTCGATACGTATTAGAATCCTTGGTCGTTTGTTAGTGTACACCATGATACTTTTTTTTATTTTTTTTTATTTATTATTAACATCAACTTTAAGTGGCCATCTTTCTCCCTCTCTTATTTATTGATTTATTGTTATTGTATACTTTTTCTTCAGATTTAATTTCAAGGCACTCTCATCTCATTGTATACAGTTACATTTATTGTATATATTATTTAATTTTTAGGTAACGTCACTATTATTATTTTATATAAATAGGCTATTTTGTTTGTACCCATTGTTCATTTAAGTGTGTGCCTTTGATTTTGTCTTAAAACCTACCCTTTTCGTTGGTGGATGTCCATCTTTTGTTTATACATCAACTATTTGGTTTTGAATGTTAATTGTGCACAATATTCACAATATTGTGTGCGAATTTGCTTGTCATCGTATATTATCACTGAATTCTCCCGAAGATATTGTCTGCCATCATTTGTCCCAGATCCCCCAGAACGTTTAATGTAAGAATGGGATTCTTGCCCTAGTTTTAATCAAGGACAGAGTATTTTTTCGCATGCAATTTAATTCCACCTGGAAGACATTATTCACGGAAATGACGTGTGCTCTCTGTTTATACAAATAGTTTAGTTTGATTGTTCATTGTATACTGTTAATCGTTGTACATGAACCCTATTACTGTTTGTTGTGCACACTGAAAATCTGCCACCAATTTTAATGAAACGCATTTTACATTTTAAGAGATGTTTTTTTTTGTTTTTTTTTTTAATCGGGTAAAGAAATCAAACACATAAATAAACAAATGTACACGAGTAAACAGTAATCATCCATCATTTTATTTTATAGCTTCTATTAAAGTTGCTCGCTGAACAAAACAAACATGTAAAAACTGATGAAATGTGAAGAAATTTTAATTAAAGTTTAATATTTTTTATATGACTGTTGCCCATTTGACCACATTTTGCACCAGCGATTTTGCAACCAAATGTGATCGATTCTTTCAGATTTAAATCTCTGCCAAGTGCGTGAATAGTTCCTGCAACAAATGTGTCTCCGGCTCCTAACGTGTCCACGACAGTTTGTGGTGGGAATGCAGGGCAGGTAACAACACCCTCTTGATTATTCATTGCTGCAGCACCTAGTTCTCCCCATGGACAAATAATGGACGCCCTGAAAGAGAAGACATTATCTTTTTTATAACTAAAGCGGTGTTTTACAAAACTCTAAATAAAATCTGTTCAAAATTTGTATAAATTAAAAATAAATAAAATCTGGTAACCACCAGTTATTAAAATATTTCTTTTTTAAATACATTATATAAAAATACATGCAATAGTTTTTTATTTGATTACATGTACTAATGGATTCCTTATATTATTACTGATATATTATAATTAAATATTATACAAAGTACAAGTAAAATATTGAATAATAATTGTGGTCTTCCATTTACCCAGTTCTGCACTTTTCCAACAGAGTTTTGACAGCATCTGTCATGTTGTTGCAGCTAAACAGCATACTAGCATATTCTTTACCAACAAACACAAACTCGGCCATATCAAATAGAACATCTGAAATAATGTTTTTAAATATATATTTATATGTATTCCTTATCAAGCAAAAACCAATGTTGACAATGCATCTTTAATTCCAAACATACATGAATTACATTTTTATCTACATGAATATTTTACAAAGATAAACTTATTTTTTTATGGAAGAGTTCTTCTAGACTAGATATTCTCAGCTGGTATAAGGAAATGAAATTATAATATTTTCTAAGTGGTCTAGAAAGTTTGTATATGGTACAGCTGGAAATGAAGCAGGCTCGCTGTGCTGTTTTTACAAATTTTAGATGGTCTGTGAGGAAAATAATATAAGTTTATTTCAACATTAAAATGGATTTAAATCAGTCCCAGATTTAGGCATAATCTAAACAAGTTATAGCTCAGGGCCTCACAATCCGATGGGGCCTCACCAAATTTCAGATTGAAAGAAAATTTGCTTGCAATATATTTTTTGTGTGGCGACCCAAGGTCCTGTTTTGGTATACACCCTTGTTAGACCTTCTGGTGTAACGTTTAAACAAGTAGTCTCCAAGCTTTTTTTATAGCTTAGGGCCTACCAAGTCTAAATCTGGCACTGCCCTTACTCGATATCTAGAAGGCACTTATCACTGAAATATTAAAATAACTGTGTAGCGGCAGATGACACTTGGTCTGTGTTGTTCATACTTACTTGCCTGTGGTCTGCTTGGTTTTTCTAGTTCAACTGATGTATGTATAATGTGACTTGACTCTTCGGCGAATTCCCTGATATGTTGAAGCATTTTCTTGATTTCGTCACAATGCGGACGAGCCTGAATATATAATAAATACTGATATATGACCGAAGCCAAAAAAAAAAAAAAGTACTACTATTATATATACTACGTTTATTGAAAAAACTACTATTTTGGTTATTGTTCCATAGAATTGACTCCAAGATAAAAGCTGAATACTGCCCATGCGTTGACAAAAGGCAGACTGCTAAACATGCTAAATATTGTTGCTTGTAAAGTGACACCAGAAAACTGGTTTGGGAATAGATATTGCACAAAACTAAACTGGTATGTAACCATCTCCCTTAAAATAGAATTGTATGAAGTGAAGAAAAATCTTATGGATACCACCTTCTTTGTAAGAAAAAATGATCTTCACGTTTGACTGCTGAAGAACGTGAATAAGCTGAAGAATAGTACATATTAGGCATTTATATTCCAGTGTTATTACATAGCGTCTCACCTCAAAATGAATCCATTTGTACTTTTTCAAATCAATTTTGGCAAAATCTTCTAGTGTTAATTCTGGAAGATTTCTGATCAAACAAAACGAAATAGAGCAGTAATGTACGTAAACATCTTAAAAACAAAACAACATGTGCTTGTACATTATATTTATAAGTTGTTAAATTTGAAGGAAAATATTTAGTATGATCATACAGTACAGCATTCATTTATTATGTTTTCAAGAAACCATGCAAATTAAAAATATTGTTTTGCCAATTTCTGATCAATAACATGTACATTTTACACTTTACTGTATCATATGTTTATATTACGACGAACTTGTTTGTGTGTAGAATAGTCCTAGATCCATTTAAGCTGTTGATAATAACCACGGAAAGTGGGCAGCGACAACCTGGACATGCAACACAGTGGTCTGTAGATATCCCATAGTTGGAAAAATCTTTTTTCAAGAAACTATAAAGAAAACGCGTTATTAATGAATGGCAAAAAATGAGATATATGCACAAATGAACAGAATTAGAATATAAATATCCCTAGCACAATTTGTTTTTAAATGTCGGCTTACACTGAGGTGGATTATTCTTCAAAATACAAATATGGGTTAAGGAAGTAAGAACTTAAGACAACTTCATCCTACCTTGACTGTCACTAGGAGGACTGCCAGTCTTCGAAGTCTAACAAATAAAATTCATACGTAATACATGTATAATTTTATAGCGTCTAAGAAAAGCGCTAGTTACAACGTATAACAGACTATGAAAACACAGAAATCTTTCCCTGAGGCTATGATTATAAAACGTTAATGTGACTTAAAATTTAAGCAGTCTTTTTGATTTAACTTCACTTACTAGGGATCACAAGCATGTTCAGAACGCAATTTAACCAAGTGTTTAGTAAACCATCATGACCAGTTGCTCATAACCCACGACTTATACATATATTTCAACGTCGTTAGATCGTCCTTAGGAATCGTTAAGCAGTTATCTAGTCCTTGTGAATAATTATAGACCTACTCTTTTCTTTAACAAAATACTTCAAATTTAAAGGATAAACAACAGAGTTCAAATCTGATTCTGTTTTAAGCCGTTTCAATTTTCTAGAGTACGTACTGAATCTCCTGACTGTCGCCCAGTGTGCCCATATACTCTGCAGATTCTCCTAGAAGAGAAAGAATGGACGCCACGTTGGATGCATTACCTCCCCGCTGCCACACGCAATCCACACATCTGAATATCACAATAACTGATTGTAAAATAAATATTAGGTGACATGATAAATATGAGATGTATCATAATTTCAACATGTGTAATGAGTTTAAGTACGGAGTACACTTAGAATTAACCTGCTTCACATTAAGATTGCACCACTCATGACTGATATCGTATGCGGCGAACAAGCTCGCCTAATAAAGGTGCGATAGATTTCTCCACTTGTTCAAATCATTGTTTAAGCGAAGTATTTTTCTTTGAAATATCTTTATAGAAAGTCCTGATATAGTTTTGATTTGCTTATGGATACTCTAGTCTAAATTAGGCATATAGTACATTAAGTTTGAAAATATAGATCTCTTTAGTTATTATTTGCAATAATATAAACTTTAATTTTTAAATATCCCGCCTTCAACCTATGGATAACTTAACCATGCACTGAACAATATTTTGTAGTTTATTTGCCTGTGTGGGTGCAGATCCATTTGCTAAGAAAAACTAAAAAGTGACCGATAACTTAATTTTATTACGATTCTAATAGATTACTTTGAAGATCAGGGGACAATATTTCGAAATCTGAGGTAACTGGAAGTCGGTTCACGTGGTTTTTATTTAGGTAACCAATTGTTCGGTTACGTGAATTATATTTGCGTAACCCGTAGGTTACCTGATCGGTTACCTCAAAGTTACGTTGAACATATTTTAAATACATATTTTTAGCTCAAAGTTAAAACAAAATACAAAAGAAAACAATTTTTAATGTTTGCTAAAGTTAGCTGGGGGGTTTTCATGAACACTTCCAGATTCCTGTTTTCTTTTCGCGCTGTCCATGCTACTTTCACTTTATCTACAGTGATGTTCCAAATGTTTGTTTTTTAAAGCTCATTATGTGATGTTAGTATTTTAAAACTTTATTAACACTTGTTTACGTTAAAACCGTTTTCAACATTTGTATAATTATAGGCAATCCAATATTATATCAACATATATTACTATAGATAAAATAGCAGCAGATAATTTAGCCGTCCCCAGCGGTCTGTGCACATTTCACTCAGACCCTATACTGAGAATTACCCTATACAGAGAATTTAAGTTTAGACTGGTCGCAAGTTAAATATGTTGCTAACGTTGTCTATTGGTTCTCTGCACATTAAGTACCTAAACATCAGTCTAAAACATTTGTCGGAATACGTCTGCATGAATAAAAAGTTTTAATTTTTGAACGTCTACAGGTCACGACGTAACCGATTTGCGTTTCGCATATATTTAATTTTGCGTAACCGACACGCGAACAGAAAGGCGGTTCGCGTGAAATATTGTTCCCTCAAGATACACCAGTATTTTTCAGTAGCGGATCTAGAGTGAGGTCCAGGGGGTCCGGACCCCTTTTCTCGTATTTTATAATTTTTTAATATATAATTCCAAGTGGAAGGACGTGAAAATTAACCATTTTTTCCCGTCCTGTTCACCCATTACATTTAGACCTCCCCCCCCCCTTAGAAATCCTGCTTTCGCGCCTTTTAAGTTTTATTTTATGTGTTCTTTGTCTTTCTGGATGCACACCCATTTTAAAGCTAGCTGGGTGTGCGTTTTTTGTACTGTCCGTTGCCTTACTGTGAACAATACCCATCTTTTTCGGTTTTTATTATGGGGTTTTTTCATCGTTTTTTTCTTGCTAGCCTGGATGCATCCATGATGCTATTTTTTCTTTGACTGCCTGGGTGCATTCTTCAGCTGCATTTCGGGTACACCCATGTTTGTTTGTTTTTAGGTTTTCTTTACCTGCCTGTGTACACGTCCTTTCAGCTAGCAAGGTGCGCTTCAACGTTCTCCCGGAAATATTTTAGAAATATAGACTTGTAGACAACAGGTAAAGTATTGGAGAATAAAGAGGACTTTTAAGAGATAACAGTGAAGAAGCACTAGCTGGATAGGGAAACATCCCAATGATGGAGCTCTCACGCAGGCCTACCCATACAGACTGACTACTAATTAATGGATACGGACATTTAGCATATTATTATTAGCTGGGAGTTCTACGACACACAGCTGAGCCACTTATATACCCCAAATGGAACATATGTCAAACCTGCTGTCAGAATCTTCTGTTGGAAACTGACTCACGACGTTTATGATGTCAACACAAACCAACCCAACACTCAAAATATTTTTCGGTGAAGTCATTAATATACTGCAAGATATAATTTACACATTTTAAAATACCAAAATCTATATTGATCAAATATGATTCAAAATTCACTTTATTTTACAAATCAATGAAATTAATCTGAAAAAATATTAATAAAATAAAAGCATGAACATGTACTTCCCAGTTAATGATTTATAAATGGGTAACAAAGAAAGCACTACCGGTAGTTGAACTAGTAGTCCTCAAATGTTTTCTTTCAGACAGTACTGCTTCTAGAAAGTAATAAAAATCCTGCCAACACAAATTTAATACCCTAAAGCCATACAATCCCAGCACAAATAGTAACTTACTTTGGATTACCTTTTTATTGTTTATGTTTGGAAAGGTATGTAGTATAAATAGCTGGCATACACCCACCTGATTTGTCACATTAAGCTGCACTTAAACTCATGCCTGATAAGGGAGACAAACAACATACTTGTTTATAAGAGGATCTAGTACTGTTGAAAAGCGCCACACCAGTCAATTTTAACTCACAAGAGTAGTCCAAAATGGACGGGCTGTTTATTGATTATCGATTATTGGTTGCAATAACCAATAATCAAAGCATTAAGTTCCTGAACTACTCAGAGCAGATCTAAAAAATTTGGAAGGTACGGTTTAACAAATATTTATGAAATTTTTAAACATTGGATAACTTTTAATTTAAATTTAATTTTGTTTAGATGTAAGTTGGTTAATCATAGCATTATAATTAGGCCAATGAACATTTACAAAAACTAGTAATATAAATTTAAATTAAAAAAAAGCCTTTCAATTTTTTTATATTTAGTTTTGACATAACTAATTGTAGCATTACATATGCTAAAGTTATGATTTTAGTATATGACACATAAACATTTTCCCCATAATGTTCAGCTAATGCCAGATTTAGGCATTTAAGCTAAACAAGCTGCAGCTACGGGCCTCACAAAATTTCAAATTTAAAGTTTTTTAAAAATTTGTGGCAACCAAAGGTTCTGTTTTGGTACACACCTTTGTGAGACTTCTTAACAAGGGGACTCCAAGCATTATGTAGCTTATGCCTCACAGTCTAAATCTACCAGTATTCAGCTTAAAATGTATTGGACTATTTACCAAACGAGGTAGTACTGCTGAAGTGTCAGACCAGTCAATTTTTAACTCATTCCTACTACTACAAATGTCCGTAAATATTTGTATGCATTTAAGTTTGTAAATAATTTATCACTTATTTTGTGGAGAAATATCACACTCATACGGTCAACCCACTGGGCAGTTTAACTAAACTTATATCAAAAGTGTTGAAACTGTCTTACATGAAGGAAAATGCATATAACACGAGTTGCAGTTTCGTATTTGATTGAAATTCCTTGACACCCAGGTCTAGAAATATATATTCAATTAATTTCATCCATCTATCCACAATTTTATTCAAATGAACAGAACATCATAAGAACACTCTTCAGTGTTGACAAAGTTAATTCTTAGATTTTAGAAATATAGGTTTAACTATTAAAATGTTTTTATGCTTTGCAAATATAACAAAAAACTGTTATATAAAGATTTATTCCAAATATAAATGCACAAAGACAACATGTACCATAATGTATGGCATTAAAAAGCATACAATCAATATACAAATACAAACAAATTCCTGTGACAAAGTAAACATTTAATGCAAAAATACAAACAGTTATTGCATTCTAATGTCTTGTCAGACATTTTGACATCTATAAATAGAAATAAAATTTCCTTTATTTAACAAAGTGTTGGAATATGCCATGAAATATTTCCCAAATATAATTTTACTTTATAATTTAATACCAATATATTTTTTAATAACTTTATTTTTTTGTTGTATAGTTGCACTAGTCTGTTAAAACAATATGTATTCAACAGTAATCTGTTTGAATGGGTATCATTTAAAAATAATTATTTTTCTATACCAACTCTTCTTTCAGTGAGAACAAGGATCAGATCCAACATAGATCTCTACCTAATATCACCAATTGTATGTTTTTATCTATTCAGAATTGATTGATTCTTGAGTTACTAAAAATTTCAACACCTTTCTATACTGTCCTGTTTTACTTTAGATGAATCTTTATTTAACTACTGTCCATTTTGAGCTATTTGAGTAAAACAGCAAAATAAGTAATATTATTTTTAATGCATATAAATAAAGTTTATTTTCCACTTAGACTTATAAATTACAACATAATTCACCACCTTTCTTAAACTAATAATAATCAAAGACTAAGATCCAAACAGCTTTGTGTTCTTCTGGAATCATATCACAAAACACACAATTATCAGAACAATAACCTTTACAGAAAATACATGCAAAATGTATAAAATATTTCAATTGTTATAGACAAGTGTTACATTTATTTATACAAGTATATAAAGAGAAAAAAACATACATTATTATGAATAATGGTGATGCAAATAAATAAATAAATGAAAAGAAAGTTAAGTGAACAAGATAAAAACACTGATAAAAACAACAAATACACCATACTGTATGCAAATAAAAGCATGGAATGAAGAATTCTGCAGACAACATTTCTAAGTAATAAAACAACATCAGATTATCACCCACCCAACCTAACTCTTTCAATGAACAAAACTGAGTTATAAACAAATTTTATTTTACTTGATCTTTAAATAGTATTTCACTGTGGGACACATTACTTTTGCACAATAAAAGAATGTGCCATCAAATAAAAATATATCTGGGATCAAAATGCTTTTCTTCCTCCATTATTTTCTACTTTGGTAAAATTAAGATGAAAATATAATAATGGTCTAAGGAAAATCCAAACAATATTCAAGGCTAACACTGACAATTATAATGTTTTAGCTCATTTTCAAATTTTATTAAATTGTGACAAATTAAATTAAATTTCATTTGACTTAAAGTTGAAGCCAATCTATATAAAAATAAGAGGAACTGGGTCTGGAGAGACGGAGCATCAAGTTTTAGTTTGCATTACCAGGATGCACATTGTCAGAGCTTACATTATCAATGCATGTCTGACAATATCTTACAATGCACAAAGCAAATGAATGAGGTAATAGCCAAGGTGGACACATGCATCCCCACCTCTTTTGATCCACCACTGTATAAAGTAAAGAAACAGATCTCACTACTATAAATTCTATTTGAAATACATTTTATTTAATTATTACTGTCTACCAATTTCAGATACTTAAAAATAACAAGATTAGGGCAGGCTCCTGTTTATAGATAGCCTGGAAACCCAAATATTTCAAGAGCAATTTAAAATATATACCAGTAGGTATTCAAAAAAAAAAAAAGGAAGAAGATTTCTTATCAGGAAACACATTACAATAGTCAACAAGATGGAAAAATGTTTTAAGAATCAGTAATGACTAATTACAGTCTGTTGAACAATCCAGATATTTTAAATCATAAAATTAATCTAAAAGGCTGTCTTTTTAAGAGCACATTAAAAAGAAATTGATGCTAGAAATCAGAAAAATGATTTATGTGGTTTCTTCTATAGAAAATGTGTCATAATAAAAAATTATGTTTGACACAGAAAGTCACTGATCAACCAATGTGCTCTGATGTCACTAAACAAACATTCCTTTCCTTCACACAGATGATAGATAGACTTTGTATGTCACACAAACAATGTAGTATAAAAAGAAACTTCAGTTAAAATGGGGCATATGTATCAACACAGCAAAATAACAAGTTAACTGCAATTGTAAAGTCTGTTGCTAGTCCATTCGAATGTAAGCAAAATATTAATACGTTGAAAAATGTGACACATGTTCTTCCTTCAGCTGACGAAGTCGCAACATTCTGTTAACTTGATCTGGTGGGGTTATAATAAGTCTCCACTTAAACACACTTTTATGACTGAACAAGCTCTGCTATCATACTGCAAAATGAAGGTAAAAGAATTCAGTTTAATAAATATTAACAATTTGATTTAGAATAAAAATTTGTAGTATGGTAAAAAGAGATAATGGTACATTGAGTACTTTTTAATAAAAGCATGAAACTTTGCATATGAAAACTAAAATACGGCCCCATTTCTCAACTTTAATTCATAGTTGAAACTGTGTTTACATGTGTTAAAATAACAGACTGAATTGTGAATTATGGTTGAACCATCAAGAAGAAATCGGGTGTTCATAGAGAGTACAATAAAGATCAGAGGTACATAATTTAACATGATTTAGCAATGATGGGCCTTTTCGTATATTCTTCTTTGATGTTAAATCTAATTACATAAGCATAGACAAAATAAACACAAACAATATGTTATTATAATTTTTATCTTATTCATTTATTTAAATTAACTTTTAATACTACTAAAATAATTTTTATAATGACCTAACCGGTGCATAACTTTGGTAGACTGTGAAAGAATCCAAGGAAATCAACCAAATTAAAAAGTAAAGTGTCATTTAGAATCAGGTCGTAATACACAATGTTCAGTTCTCAAAAATAAACAAGAGCTACTTAGAAAAAAAATATGGCTAAGAAATGTTTTAAAATTAGAATCCTCACTTACCTATATAAATAATAGAAGAAGGAAAGAAGGTAAAAGGCCAGCTTTATCCAGCCTTCTCTTTGAGCTCTGTTCAGTTCATTTGCATTCATAATTGAGGTTGGATCATAAATTCCTGGTGCACTCATAACAGGTCGATTCCAATATCTGAAAAACAACCAAATACAGAAGACAATATATAAAGTGAAAAAGTGAACCTACACACCTGATATACGTATGTTTAGTATACTGTATCACTTGGGTTGAAACCTATGGAATATAATTTTGTTGAACTTATAGTGGGATGTAGCTCAAATGGTAGTGTCTATCTGTGAACTGGTCTGTCGTCGGATTGATCCTTCTCAGTGGACCCATTTATAGTTTGGGCTATTTTCCATTCCACCAGTGGTCCACAACTGGTTCATCAAAGGCCATGGTATGTGCTATCCTGTCTGAGGGGCGGTGCATATAAAAGACCCCTTGTTGCTTATTGGAAAGAGTAGCCTATGTGGCAACAGCGGGCTTCCTCTAAATACATATGTCAGAATGACCATATGATTGAAGTCAAATAGCCGATGATAAGATAAAAACCAATGTGCTCTAGAGGCGTCGTTAAATAAAACAAACTTTACTTTTGTTGAACTTAGTGTCTTGCTTTGAAGTTTGTGCATAATATTATATCATATGGTAAGGTGAACATCCACATGTGCAACTAATTTAACTTTAAGAGTATTTAACAATTCTCTAAATTTTTCTATCTGTATACAGTGTATGACTTTTTACAGAACCCCCAACTCCATATTTGTTCAACTGAAATACTGATTTTAGTGAGATTTCAATCAACATTTTAATGATAAATATTTATTTGTATGCTGATCGTGCTCCTACAACTGACCAATCTTATGGTTTGTATGAATAAGAAAAATGTGAATGGCCCATTAGGAAAGTATACTTTTAATTAAATGTTAAAAGTTTAAAAAAGGTAATTCTATTTTCATACCATAGTTTCAACACAAGCATTTGTGCTTCAGGTGATGTTTTCTAATAAAATATTATAGAAAATAAGAAATAAAAACTATAGTAAACTGTACTAGCCAATTAAAAACAATGCTAATGCAATGAGCCCTATTACCAATGTTACGGTCATTGTAGGAATTATGTTGGTAGTGGGAGGGTATTTTACAGACTACAACCACCACAGGTTTTATTTCCTAACATGAATATGGTACAGGCCTTAATATTATTATTTTGGCTCTGCCAATGAAAATTTTCAATATCAATCAATTTGTGGCAGACATTAAAGAAAATGTTTCTATAACATAATTTAAAAAACAGACAACTTAAGTTTCAATTTACAGTGTAATGTTTTTCATTGTTTAGTCCAATATCTGTAATATAAAAGCAATGGACAGAAGCTGTAATCCTTCATTAGTTGATTTTACACAGAAATGCTGTCACTTAAAGTTAATAAAACAATAGAGTCAGACGTAATGACCACAAAAATTATATTTGTTTCTCAAATCTTACAAAATAACACATTTGTACCAGACAATATCCATGAATGGCTGCAAACATGTTTTTCCAGGTCTGATGACAGTAATAGCAATGAATTATATTATTCCCACCTCAGACTGTTAATACTGAACCATACTATGATAATTTCTAAAACAATTCTTAGTATAAGAAATCCTTAAATATACATACCTTCTGATATGGTAAACTAGCAAAGGAAGATTTAAAACAACTGTCAGAAATTCAAACGCAAATAGGAAAAGAACTGTGTACAATGCATGGATCATATACTCTGGTAGAATAAGCTGAAAATGAAAATAACATAAATTTTTAAAATAAACAAAAACTAAATAATTCTTTGAATTTTTTTTAATTTAAACCTTCAGGAATGCAGCTACATACACCATGAAAAGTAGAAGAGAAATAAGGCCTTTGAAATTTCTGTAAAATATTCTGATTTCTGTCTGCAAGTTCATCAAAGTTAGGAATTTTTTAAGTTTTGGTTTTATCAGTTTGTATCTGCTTTCATGAAAATGCTTTTATGAAATTTTTCTAAGACGTTCATTTCTAATTGTCAATGAAATTGATTCCCAAACTAAATTAGATCAGAGATGTGTTATTTTAAATATCAATAAACAAATCACAATAATATACAGTTTTCACATTCTTACATGAATATTATGATTTATCAAGAATATTCCACTTAGACACAACTGTCCCCAAACTTGGAGGGAATGAAACGATCATTTGTTTCATGACACTCCTTCCCCCAATACATTACATTGATGAAATTGTTTTTATTTCAAATATTTTATTTAGCATAATCAAAAGGATTATAGTCCATACATATGCTTTCTTATAGTATCAACATGAAAAACATTAATAGTGATTTAATAATATACATGTACAGTGATACTAATTTTGTTAAAACATATACCGGTAAGTTTATAAAAGTATGAAATATCAATATGCTGTTTACAATGTTTAAATCAGTGTGTGTGTACATTTGTGACACAGGATCTACATAAGAAATATACTGCTACCACACATGCTATTCTTTTTTTTTATTAGTGACAAGGGTTCAAAGTTTGATGGAGTCTAGAGTGTACTGGAATAGTATCCACACTTACTGGATTCAAACTGGAACACTGGTCAATTGGATTCTTATAATCAGTTTTCAGTTCATCAAATGCAATAATCTGAAAAGAAAAAAACGTAAATTAGGTCAACTACAAAACAACATGATCACTTCAGTTCAAAGCAAAATTTAAAATATAAAAAAAGTTTTATTTAACTTTAAAGACTTTTTGTGCATTGTCAAAAGCATAATAACAATTCAGTCTAAAAATTGAACATTGATGGATTGTGAGATTTCAGAAGTTTTTCTAAGCAAAAAGTGGGGGATAATTATATAGGTGTCCCCCCATCCAAAACATGGGGGGAGACGTGTCCCCCACCATCCCTCTGGGGTTTACACACATGAGCTTAACCAGTGCACCACTGGGACCAGTATACTTAAAACTGGCTAATGATCTTCAAAAATTTTCAAAAGACTAGTCCTTGTTTGACTGAATATGCATGTACATGAGACTGCTTTACCAGTACAATTTAGTTGGCAAAGGTGGAGATCACTGCCCCCTTTTTTTATTGCATATCTTAAACTCTCAGGTTCAAAATGCATCTAATAGTTACATACTCAACAATGTTTATATTAGAAAGCAAAATAATCGATTATAATTACCCTTTTTGTAACAATTACTCTTTTTATTTTGCCGGAAGTTTTCACTTCTGTTCTCTGGTGGGTGCAACAATTTACCCAATATTACCTAATACTGTCCAATACAATATCACACAAGCATACCCAACCTGGATATGGTTCACTCCGTATTTTGGTGAATTATCTCTCTTCTGACGTATGTCTATAATACAAAGACTCAAAGTGCAGGTTTCTCAGTGTATTTATATAATAACAATAACAGCCAGTGTACAAGGATTTACATTTTTAATGTGCATATTAATATTAATAAAAACACATTTCGCCTAGTTCACATAGGCCTACAAATTATACTACCGAACAATGTTTCTGTAAACTATGCAATTTATTTATTAATTGGGGCAGGGTTTGACATATTAAAATATTTACCAACAAAATAATTTGATTGAATTAGTGCATGTAACAGTTCGAAAGATAATTTCTACTTTTTTGTTATAGTTTTAGATTTTTCAGATTTTGATCTCTTTCTTTGGCCTGGTTTCTTCCCACATGACTGTTTGGGTTTAGGACAGACAAAATTTGGTGTCTGTGTAGCACACACAAAGTGATAATATAAATTATTTTTGGGTTTGTCCAAAAACATTTTGAAACAATCTTTCCTTTTTGCCTGTTGTTTTTCCTGACCAACAATCTGAAATGATGTAGTTTTGTCTGTCAATTTAAAATTACATGTATTGTGTAAAGAACGTCTTAAATTGAGCTTTCGTATTTAAGACACTAAAGACAGTTTTTCGACCAGTTCTGGTAGTTTGTGTTGTTTCCACCCTGCAGCTTGTTTTAGTTTGTGATTTATTGATTCTGAGTTATTGTTTGTCCAAAGTTGAGATAATTTTTTGGGTGGTATTGGGTAAGTATTGCATAAGTATTGGGTAAATCGTCGTATCGTCTCTGGCTGATCCATAGGAAAATAAAGCGTCAGTGAAGGAAGATTACAAAAGAAAAACAGAAGAGGATAATTATAATCAATTATTTGGCTGCCAAATTGATACCTTGTTGACTGGGTAACTTTGAGATGCATTTTGAACCTGATAGTTTATCAAATACACAATAAAAATAGAGGGCTGTGATTGCCACCTTTAGCTTTGGCCAATATTGTTAGGTCCAACTATTTACACCAAGACACCCCAAACTACCCCCAGACACCCCACAAATACCCCAAGACATACCAAAATACCCCAAGCCACGCTAAAATACCCTTGTGCTTTTTTGGAACCATAGATCTTGCAAAGATAATTAAGTTAACAAGATATCAAATCATCATAATCAGTAAATACATGCCCATATATCCAAATGGTTCAAGCATGCCCCCACCCCTCCCCTGCCCTCTTGGGCTCAGTCTGACAATGCCAGTGACCAAGACCAGGGTGGACAGGAGAGGGAAGTTTGAAGTAGCCAGAATTTGGAATAAAATTTAGAAGGGTCCAAGGACCAAAAAGAAGACCAGTCTTTTAAAGCCAAAGGTGATTATGATTAATTAACCGCTCAGCCAAAAGTTGAAAATTTATGAGTAAATTTGACAGGTTGCCAAAAGAGTTAAAATTTTAAAAAATAATTAAGTATACCTAAACGGTCCAAGTACCCCGTCTGGAGTTGAAGTTGGACGTGTGAAAGATTTATTCTAAAGAACATTTTGGTTAGTCCGAGTTTCTGCTGTCTACCAGCAGAAACTCGGACTAATTTTGGTACATCAGAGGCGTCTTGTAGTATTTTTGCAGTGTCTTGTGGTATTTTTGCTGCATCTCATGGTATTTTTGCAGTGTCTTGGGGTATTTTTACAGTGCCTTGGGGTATTTTTGCAGTGTCATGGGGTATGTTTGCTCTGTCTTGAGATATTTTTGCTGTATCTTGGGGTAGTTTGGGGTGTCTTGGGGTAGTTTGGTGCGTCTTGGGGTAAATAGACAGACCCAATATAGTCCTCCCCTTCATTTATAACGCATCATTTTTTGCGTTAATCTATATTTCATTATGCATGCCGTATTTTGTACTTATAACATATGCCATTCAACTTACATGAAAAATTACGAAAAAAATCAAAACTGCTGCTAAAATAAGTGCAGCAATGTAGCAAAACGCTGCAAAGGTAAACGCCATTTTGACAAGGGAAGTAACTTCACTCCAATTATATTGTATCCGTTGTCAGAGACTCAAATTGATTCCGTCTTTCTTTGTTCTAACAACTCAGGCATCTACATAATTCGGAAATTGCTAGAATTACGAAGAGAGTATTATAAATGTATGAATGTATAGTACACATTTGTATTTTAGAAAAATGTTTGACAAAATAATTATATTGTAATTTATAATAATTCAGAGTTCAGTCTCTTGGGAGCTCACATGAAAAGGAGGATTGTACAAACAGAAGAAAACGAAACAGGATGAGATGCTTTTGTGATTTGTAAAGTTTATAATTATTTTAATTAACAAATTAATTCGGTATTATATGAATAGTGTTGGGTATGGTTAATGATTTATAGTATTATCATCTGCTTGCTTACTATATTGCTTGTACTTAATAAGTTAGAAAACTTTGCAAAACTCGTGTATACTATTTTAATTTTCTCGCATTAAATGATTAATCATTTTGTAGGTATCGCCGATTCTCAAAAGACGGGCTACATTTTATGGCAGTCTATTTTTGCAAGGGCTTGTTTACAACGAATCTGCGCAAGCGCCAACCTTGACATCGGAATAATTTTGTTAAATAAGCAAATGTACAAAATTCCCACGAAAAAATTACTGAAAAAGACCGAGAATTAATAAGGAAAATAACAGTTAAGAATTAGGCAACCTTTTTTTTTACCTTTATGGTAAGCCATTTTACCCCGTACCACTAAATGAACAATTTTGGAATTGCAGATTCATATAAAATAATGTGCAATCAATGCATACCTTAATAAATAGCGAGTGTCACTTGCAAAACTCATAAACAAGCCCAATCTGTCGTTTGTCAAAGGCATACTTTTAGAAAGTCACGTGAGACTGAGTTCGCGCCTAAATAAAAGTGTGTATGACCAAGTAGACCGAAACTTTCGAAAAATAGACCGTTGTTTGGGAGACTGTTGGAAAATATCTGCAACCAGCCAGGGAAGGATTTTTTTTTTTTAAATGACAGGTAAGATTTGAAAGATTTGTTTGTTGATTTTAATAGTAACATAACCACGGTTAAATATTATTATGTTACATTGATGTTCGATTACAATTGTGTGTGCGCAAAAGCTTCTTCCCGTTAATAGGCCACCTTTTGAGAACACTAGGATATATATATCAAGAAATAAACTCCCCCAGCAAAACATGAGGAGTATGCACTCATGATTTTACCAGTCTTCTTGGTCATACACACCCAAACATCATGTATCTCATGGGATATGTTCATCGAAGGAAGGGGTGCATTGTGCTTTCAGGAAACATAATGGTGAATCTTTAGATAATTCATGGTAAAACACTTCTCTCAGCCACTTTGAATCAAAGTAAGAGTAGGCTTTTCCTTCTTTATAGTCTTTCAATAACCTGACTCTGAGATCCTTCTCATTTTTGTTACACAGATATTCATCCAAGTCACAATACATGCAAGGTGGCCACATGGACATACCCTTCAATTCTCCAGCCCAACCAGCAGGCAAATCTGAGAGAGGGTCGGGTAGGGTGGTGTCATTGAATGTCAAAAAACTTCTGTATCGTTCGGCAATTTCTTTTTTCTCTTCCTCGGCAGTGGGTTTCAATGGAATGTTGAAGTACATAGCACCATATGCAAGGGCTCTTAATCCTTCTTTCTTAGCAGATATAGCTATCCCTCTGGCACAAAGAAATGCCTGCAACCTGTCCTTCTTCCATAAACAAATCTCGTCATATGTTACCATATTCACATATAATCATCCAAATTGCTACGTAATAATGGGGGAGAATGTTCAGTAACAGATATGTATACAGAATAC
>JAULBS010090244.1:0-51689 GCA_032355785.1 Symmetromphalus regularis | reverse complement strand
TTAGTTATTTTTGTAATGACTGTTTGATAAATGAACTTTGATTTTATATCAGATACTGTTTAGACTGGTCACATGACCTTAAATCAGCATTTCTGATAAAGGAATAATCCTGTTAATTGCATGAAATATTTGTGCACCATGCCTATGCAATTAATAGGATTCTACTGTATATTAAATATGTCCATTCATAGTGCAAATACGTGTATTTAACATATTCACTGCCAAACACAATATAGTGGGTGTCTTCCCTTTGCTGCTACAAGTATATTGATAGCTGGGCCGGCGCATTTTTTAAATGTTGGAGGGGCAAGACTGAATAGGGGCAAGACTGAATAGGGGCAAGACTGAATAGGGGCAAGACTGAATAGGGGCACCATCAGTCATTTGAAGGGCGTCTACAACATACTCAGCAGCACTTAATAAATGTAAATATCGTGAAAAAAGGGCGCCTTGCTCCCTCCCGTACAGAGGTGCTATATGAAATGATTTACTATAGATGCTCCGGACAATAGCGAGAATCTTTCTTCCACCCGATCACAACAGGCCTGTTCAGGCTTGTGTAAAGCTGATAATAGGCCCAGGCCAGATGGGAAATGTTGGGCTCCCATTTCAAAAGGCTCATTAAGTATTTTTGTAATCCTGTTTAAAGGCATAGTCTCACGGAATTTAAGGAGCTTTCTGCTCTAAATATTGATTACGAATGAAACTTACATACATTTATTATACTAAATCTTGTTTTCATATCACGCAAGACATTTTAACTAAACCATGGTATAGTAAATTCAATGTCGAGTCGATTGATTTTTTTCACATTTAAAAATTTCTGATTTCTAGATCGGAACTCCTCGTATTTTTTAGCAGCCTCAAAAATATTCAGAAGTTTTAAAATAACGGCTAACGGGGGAATATCCGTTACTTGACTCGAAATATATATGTCACAACTTCAACGGAATAAAAACCGTTATTTGTTTTTCGATTTATTTGGCCGTGACCATAATTCATTATTAGTTTTAAAATATTGATAATAAGCGAAATGCGGTGGTTATCTAAGTAGCTGAATGAAGTATTTCTAAGGACAAATCAAATGTTTATATTTAAAATTAATTCTTTGTTTGGAAATTAATTAGGTCATGGGTCCGTGGGAATATACGTTTGTAGATGATTCCTGCAAGTAATTTCTTTTATAGTTGGATAGTTGAAGATGGTGGTTCCATGTTTTAGAGAACATTTTTAGCATTTTCTCCGCATGACATACATTAATTATGGTAGTAGTCTTTAAATTGCCTTGTGCTCAATTTATAGATGAGTCTGGAAGTCAGGTAATTGATAAAATCATATACATGTAGAACACTATTTTTATAGCATACAGCCTTCTTCACTATTATTTGCTCCAGTGGCGCAATGGTTAACCCAACGGAAAATGCTGGTAGGTACTGGGATTGAATCTCAGTCAAGGCATAGGATTTTAAATCTCATTATTGGCTCCAACCCAAAGTGAGTACTCCACAAGGCTCAGTGGGTAGGTGTATACCATTTACACTGACTAGTGGTCCACAACTGGTTTATCAAAGCCCATGATATGTGCTATCCTGTCGGAGAGATAGTGCATATAAAACATCCCTTGGTGCTTACTGATAAGAGTAGCTGCATTAGTATGGTAGCAACAGGTTTCATCTCTCCTACTAATACTAACCTCTGTCCTGGACAGACAGCTCAGGAAGATGAGCTGCATGGCCATGACAGCATGCTTGAACCTTAATTGGATATATGCACGAAAATAAATACAACCAACTAACCAACCTCTTCCACTATTTCCGTTTTATTTGTAGCATGCAGTAGGTAGGTCTTGCTGGATTAGTGTAGAACTCTAGGTGTGCAAATGTTCACCTGAAGTGTTTGGTCCTAGGATCAAACCTCATCAGTGGACTCATTCTTTGATTGGGTTTATTCATGTCACAACCAGTGTGCTATGGTTGGCATATCACAGGTTGTGGCATATGCTTTCCTGTGTGTGGGAAACTACAGGTTAAAGATCCAATGCTGCTAATGGAAAAAGGTACATGGTTTCCTCTGAAGACTATGTGTTAGAATTAACAAATGTTTGGCATCCAGTAGCCAATGATTAATAAATCATTGTGTTTTAGTGGTGTCTATATAAAAAAAAAAAATTGGGAAGTCTTTAGATGTGAATATACAGGAAGTTCTTATGGTGCATTTACTTTTCTTTTTCACCCCAGAATTGTATGTCTATGTGTGTATAATTTTTTTAATGGTATCTTTGTCTAAATTTGAATTGTAATTCTGTTATTAGCTGTTTTCAAAACCATATAGACAAGACAAATATATGTTCATGGTATTTCTCTAGGTTTTTGTTTTTGTAATAGTTATTCATAATTAACAATGGGCTATAGTGGTGTCATTAAACAAAACAAAATATATATTTTTCTAATTAACAATTCAGATTAAAATTGGGGAAGGGGTATTTTTCTTTTCTTTATTTTTTATTTTCAAAATATTTATATAGGTATCATAAAAACTGACAAACAGTTTCCTTTATTTTTATTTTTAAAAATATTTTTATATGTATCATAAAAATTTACAAATAATTTTAGTCAGGATTGAACTGATGGATATACATGTAGAAAATCAAACAACCAAATATTATGAAAATACAATATTTGCTGTCTCCCGTCTTCAGACCATTAAGTAAATTGTTCACTAAATGAATGTAGGTGTGGCTCTGTATCGGTAGTTAAGAACCAGACAACAAACTTTTCTCTCAAACTACTGGCATCTATATTCGGTTAAATAATATTTTTAAACAAAACAAAAAATCAATAATATTATCTTAGAAAATCCAAGCATGATTTGATAATGTTTTATTTCATTTGACTTAAATTACATTCTCATCCTTGAAATTTGAATGATTATTTTTAATTTATGCTTTGTTAACTTCACTAGACAAGCCACGACTGGTTCGGACACTGAATCTTACTCCGATCTGAGCATTGAGCGATTTCTTATTGTTACCCGTGTCAATAGACTTTTGTTTGCCTTCCATTTTCACCTGCTTTTATTGTTGGCAATCAGTCACCAAGCAATGATGTTATTTGTACTGTGGATTATATCTCCTCTCTGTTACTTGAAAACAAATTCTCCACACTTCATTCAGATAGTATGTCATTTGACCATTCTAATCTTTGACTTTCACCGATTGTAGCGATTGTACTGGGACTTGTATTCTTTACCTTTTGGTCAAGTTAGACGTGCTGAGACAGAATATAAACCTTATAGAAAATTGCTTATCTAAGATTTCGAACATTTTCGGTGGCATACTGCCATGGGCTGTGGACTTGGTAGGAGAGTTGGTACTTGTAATCAAGTGAAACGTTGTGCCGTGTGTGTTTGTGTTTGTTTACTAACTTATTGCACTGGGGCCATATATCGAACACAAGTTCACCCGTGTTTACTCAGTGGAGTTCAGTAATGATATGAGTGTCCAGTATTGTTAGTAACTGACCAACATACTTGAGTTCGGGTTCATTAGACTTTTTGCAGACGCACAGGACAGACGTAAAATATGCATCAAAATTTAATCATTTTGGTTGATTTGTTTTTGTACTGACCAACTTGATGATGAAGATGTGAAAATACAAAAGTCGTTGGACAGCCATCCAGTTTTGTTTGGATTGTCTTCAGTTTAATCTTCTTTGGATTGTTTTTCAGTTATTGTTAGAAAGTTCTTCAGTTTTCTTCATTAGTTTTCTTCATTAAACAGTCTTCGAGTTTTCTTCTTCTGACAATTGCACACTACTACAGTTTTCTTTGGATTGTCTTCAGTTTAATCTTCTTCGGATTGTTTTCAGTTATCTTTAGAAACTTCTTTAGTTTTCTTCTTCATTAGTTTTCTTAATTAGACAGTCCTCCAGTTTTCTTCTTCAGACAGTTGCACACTACTACCATTTTCTTCTTCAGACAGTACTTAGTGATCTTCATTACCATTTCATCAGTTTTGTAGTGTTTGAGGATTCTAGAAAGCATTGGCAATATAAAGGTTTCATTTTTGTTACATTAAATATATAATGTGAACTTTTGGTTACTTATTAAAAAATTACAGACTAGATAGCCCTACAACAATTCAACAAGATCTGTCTGTCAGAGGAACCAGATAATTTTTTAAGGAGACTATTGGACTTCCTCAACAAAAGTTGAGATTTTAGCGAGTACTGGACTTTTGGAATCTCTTAAATATTCTATACTGCATCTACCAATAGTACCATAGGTGCCAAGTGGTTGACATTGTTTTGTTAATCAGTGTTACATTTTCTGGATGTTTCTTTTCATGGGAATAATAGAAATTAGCTCTAACCTTTGAGCTTTTTGTCCTACCAAGTTATGATGTTTGCAGTATACGCTGCTTAATAACCTATCCAAGTTGTATGAATTTATAAATATATATCAGTATTTTTTGCTGGAATGGTCTCTTCTACGAGTTCACTGTCAAAATGGAGGCCGCAGTTTACAACTGTGGAAAGACTGGAAGATATAGAGAAATACTGGTATGCAGTTCCAAAAGGATGGCGATCAGTTCCTTCATTTGCATGTATTGGTGCTAAAATACACGAGAGGTCAGTAGGTCATTTTATTTTACTTCACTCGTGTTTGTTCTATCTTATGTTAGTATTCTCATATCAAAAAAATAAAGGAATATTGAAAATAAATTCACAGTGGGGAAAAAATAGCGAATTTTACTTTGAAGGCAAATTAATAAGGGAATTTCATAAAGAATTTGTAGAAGTATTTAACTGAACTTCAAAATGTGTAACATTAGATATAAAAGGTAAAATAAAATACAAACAAAAGTATTTCTATTGTTGGTTTTTAGTGACACTTTGTTTTTTACTGGTACATGTGTATCAATTAAGATAATTCTTATAGATTATTTTACCAAAAACTCAAATATGTGGGGTTTGGGACATCATGAGAAAATCTTGAAAATCCAGCATACTTCAGAATGAATTTCTTTATGATGTTCATAAGTCTGACTCCGGTTACCTAAGTCACTTTATCTGCCTTGTGATTATAAAACAAAACATTAAAAAAATTAAAGAGTCTGGATTTTTAAAATGACTGACTGGTTAGAGTTTATTTATTTAATATTTATTTATATTTGTTTTAATGACCCCCTTTCCCTCCAGCAAAATAAAATATATCGGCTATTGGGGGATCATACTGTGGTCATTTCAGCATTAAAAAAAACCCTATATATTTACACATAATTATGTATATAATAACACACAAATTAGTGGTAAGATATATATACCATGATTCTGTAAATTTATCGTATTATTCCCCACTCTAAGTTTAGTTTGTAATTATTTTCTTCTTCAGAAAGTAGAAATGGTGCATGCAAGTTGAAACAAGTCATAACAAATTTATTTTTATTTTTATTCCATTTGGTGACATTGGAATCTTGTTTAAAAAACAGTAATAAAAACAATTTAAAAAGTGTGTGCTAAACTGTTAACAAGTGCAATAAATTGACAGAATATACTGCAGTGATAATACCTCATTTAAAAAAAAAGGTTATATAAAGTGATTGCTTATACACATATTAAAATTAAAAATCCTCAAATAATCCTAATTTTATTCAGTGAGATAGTATGTTGTTATAAAGAGCTCTGACGTTTGAAACGTTTCTAAGTTCCATTGAAATTTCTAACAAAACATCACACATATTTAAATATGATGAATGGCAATGTAAAATATGATCTTTTACTCTTTAATAAAATATATTAATATGTCATTGATTAATGTGTTTTAATTTTTAGTTCAACACAGAGATATTATTAAAATTGTATTGAAAACATATTAAATGCCTTGATAATCCTTTGGGATTTAATATTTTCGAACTATATTTAAAATTCAGCACAGAGATTTTATTAAATTGTATTGAAAATATATTAAATGCCTAGATAATCGTTAGGGATTTGAGATTTACAAACTATATTTGAAAAATGTAAGAGTATATTACATAATTTTATTTATTAGGTATTTCAAGGAAAGCTTTAATGTTTTCAGGTGCTAACATTGACAGTTTTGTTAAAGGAAATTGAACCTTCCTATCTATGCTGGAATGACGTTAATTCATTAATAATATATTTTATCATTTGGTATCTCTGTCAAGAATTTCTGTATACTGTCTGTGAACATGCCAGCTTAACAAGGCTTGTGAAAATAAGCCAGCAATCAGCACATATCTATTTACGTTACAACAATGTGTGCAATGGCTTCTTTTTACAGTTAATGTTCATTACAAATTGATTATGGTGGTCAACTGGGCACTATAAAATATAGCTGTTGTTTAGATGGACTGTCATGCCACCATCACTGCTGGAAGGACAAACTTTGACCCAACGAATGGTATATAATTGTGAGCTCAGGCCAGCTCAACCATTAAACTGCCATATGTCTTTACTGAGGAAAATTGTTCTGAACAAATTAATTATAACAAGACTGATATTTTTTGGTTAATATTGTTGAAAGACATTTTTTGACCAAATAAGTTTTCACTTTATTACATGTAAGGGTCGAAATAATTGATAGCCCGATTTTCATTGATGCCTACATGTCCTAAAATATTTAGTTGAAACCCTGAGAAAATCTTCAGTATTAAGTTATTTTTGAAGCTTCATTATGTGAAGCAAGCTGAAGTAAAGTCAATTTGTGGACTTACTAGGTTTTCACTTAACATTTTTAAAGTTAATGGAAAAAATGTCCAAGTCCTATTGAGTTTTCCCTTACAATTTTTAAAGTTAAAGGAAAAAATGTCCCAGTCCTATTGAGTTTTCCCTTACCATTTTTAAAGTTAATGGAAAAAATGTCCCAGTCCTATTGAGTTTTCCCTTACAATTTTTAAAGTTAATGGAAAAAATGTCCCAGTCCTATTGAGTTTTCCCTTACCATTTTTAAAGTTAAAGGAAAAAATGTCTCAGTCCTATTGAGTTTTCCCTTACCATTTTTAAAGTTTAAGGAAAAAATGTCCCAGTCCTATTGGGTTTTCCTTTACCATTTTTAAAGTTAAAGGAAAAAATGTCTCAGTCCTATTGGGTTTTCCCTTACCATTTTTAAAGTTAAAGGAAAAAATGTCCCAGTCCTATTGGGTTTCCCCTTACCATTTTTAAAGTTAAAGGAATAAATGTCTCAGTCCTATTGGGTTTTCCCTTACCATTTTTAAAGTTTAAAGAAAAAATGTCCCAGTCCTATTGGGTTTTCCCTTACCATTTTTAAAGTTTAAGGAAAAAATGAACCTGTCCTATTACATGTAGGTTTTCTGT
This sequence comes from Symmetromphalus regularis, assembly GCA_032355785.1. NCBI lineage: Eukaryota > Metazoa > Mollusca > Gastropoda > Neomphalida > Neomphalidae > Symmetromphalus > Symmetromphalus regularis. The sequence continues at coordinate 44,352 of JAULBS010090244.1, read as the reverse complement.
ACCATTTTTAAAGTTAAAGGAAAAAATGCCCTGAACTGCTACAGTTTTCTACCAATATCTCAATTTCGATTTTTTCTAACTAATGGTGGACTTTTCTTTATGACTCTGTATTATCTGTTGGAGTGAAAGTAATGTACAAGTATAACTATAAAAGTTTAAAAGAACAGAACCATTTAGACTCAGTATTTATGGAAGTTGATAAATTTAAACATGAATAGCTCCTACCTATAAAACTTATTTTTATTTGATTGATAGCAGGGGTGCAGAAATGGAGAATTTTTCACTAGCCCGTCGGACCAGAGCCAACTAAATTTTACTAGCCCGCCAGAATTTTTGCTTGTCCTGCAGACTATAGAACAATATATAATTTTTTAACTATAGAGCAAATGTATAATTATCTGTTTCGTGAGCTTTTATGCTTTTCAGTTTGAATATTGAGGTGCCAACAACAAACGGTTTAGCCTTCGGTTTTTTCTGTTTTGTTTTCTCTTCAATCCCTACAGAACATGGCGGGTTTTTTTAAGAATATATATTAACCATAATCTCTTTTCTCCCAACTCTGTGTTTAGCCAAATGTCTTCCCACACACACTGTCCTTTTCTTTCTTTTCTTCATCTGTTTTAGTTTTTTCTCTGCGGTGGCTTTCATGCACTGTCCAAATATCACCACATTAACAAATGATTTCGAAAGTACAGTAGCATAGTAGCATTGCTTTTGATCCAAAAACAACCGCAACTTGGCATAGTAATCGCAACTGCTTGGCAACTTCCAGTAGAATGGAAACTAAAACTATTATTTTGCAACTGTACAGACTTGCAAAATAAGATATCTGAGAGTCTTTGATTAACAAAACTACTTTGATGCTGTACGTGTATTGTCCTGAAGTTCGTTGTCATTCTGAACACTTTGTTTAAATTATTTCGAATTCTGGCATGGCTTATAAGAGGGGGGAAAAATACTGTCAATGAGAAAAATTCAGATTGTCCTGGATAGAAGATAAATGTGGATAATGGCAATATTACTGTTTTAGTAATTGTTCATGAGTATCTTGGCTTTTTAGCAATAATCCTTTGAATTTTGTCCTGTGCAGAGATTCTGATTATAAATACTATCACAACCTCTGCAATTAAGAAAATGTCCATGCTATGGAGAACTTGTGTCCACAGCATTTTCTAAGGCAATTTTAGCATTCACAAGTTAATAATAAGAAAGTAATACACCTTGAAAAAAAAAATTAATATTAGTTTGCTGCAAAAAAAAGTGCTTCTGAGAACGAAAAACTCCAGCTCTTTCCAGCTATTGCCGTGAAGAGTTTCAGGGTTTGCTTTCAAGAGATGTGTGTTTTATTAATTCAGCATTGTGGGATTCACTTAGTTGACACACTAGTGTGTTATAACGGAGACAACATGTTCACAGCACAGCACATGATTTACGACAAAGGGCAATTTATGTTCATTGATGTCCATAAACTCGACATTCATGTTCTTTTCATTCCTAACCTTTCATTTCTACATGTTGAGTAAACAGGTTAGCGTGTTTTGACAGTCCGTATTGATCACGTTCATAGAAACAAGCAATTAAGTGTATGTATGTTCTGCTGCACATGGAATATTTTGCTTTAACCTATTGTTTGATAGGTTAATAGAAGTTCTTTTTTTCACTTAACTATGTTTGACTATTTACCAGATAAAGGTCTATCTTGGGACCATGTAATTCACTGCATTTTAGGAGTAAGGGTTTTTACTTGCACTCGCATGGCATTCACTTGAAAATAAAAAGTGGTGAGTCTATGTGCACTCTGTGGCTAGTGTTTGTGCACTGAGTGGCTAAATTTTGTGACTAGTGTTGTGCACTGAGTGGCTAAATTTTGTGGCTAGTGTTGTGCACTGAGTGGCTAAATTTTGTGGCTAGTGTTTGTGCACTGAGTGGCTAAATTTTGTGCACTTTGTGGTTAGTGTTTGTGCACTCAGTGGCAAAAAATGTTTGCCCTCTGTGGCTAGAGTTTCAGCAACCAGTGGCTAAATTTTGTGCACTCTGTGGCTAGTGTTTCTGCACTCAGTGGCTAAATTTTGTGCTCTCTGTGGCTAGTGTTTGTGCACTGAGTGGCTAAATTTTGTGCGCTGAGTGGCTAGTAGTTCTGCACTGAGTGGCTACATTTTGTGCACTCTGTGGCTAGTGTTTGTGCACTCTGTGGCTAGTGTTTGTGCACTGAGTGGCTAAATTTTGTGCACTGTGTGGCTAGTGTTTCTGCAATCAATAGCTAAATATTTTGCACTCTGTAGGAAGTGTTTCTGCACTCGGTGGCTAAAGTTTGTGCACTCTGTGGTTAGTGTTTGTGCACTTAGTGGCTAAATTTTTTGCACACTGTGGCTAGTGTTTGTGCTCGGAGTGGCAAAACTGTTTGCACTCTGTGGCTAGTGTTTTTGCACTAACCTTTCAACATAAAACTGCTTCTCAAATTAGAATTTTCTCACCTGATGATTTTTAGGCGAGCAGTGAATTGCTTTCATCTTGTTTTCCATTGGAGCGGACTGCCATGTGTAGTCATGTTTATAAGCATTTGTATCAGTAGAAAGCAGTAGAATGTCAGACTCTCAAGCTGATGACAGTGGTTCAAAACACATTGGATGGTGGCTCACACTTGACAACATGTCGAAATAATCAAATATTTGACATTTAGTAGCCAATGATTAATAAATCAGTGGGCTCTTGTGGTGTTGTTAAACAAACAAGAAATATTATAAGTAATAGTATGTTATAAATATACGAAAATGTAATATAAGGATTTTGGTTGTGTGCATATTGATAATTAAATAATAAATAAACTGTTTTATCACCATGTAAATCTGAGTAACCTAAATGTGATTAAATATGACGTTTACGCTTATCGTATCTTGCATATTATAATACAAGTAACGGGTAGATGTTATTTAATCATATAAACCCCCAGTAGCTGATGTTTATTTTTATGCTGAGGGGTGTGGGGGCTTGGTTTATTAAACAAAAACTCAGTATTCTAACCATATGAAATGTCATGATGTTAGAATATTTTAAGAAAATAATTTTATTTTAGGTTTTTTGCCCATCAGAAATGCTAATTTGAACATTGATTAGTTTTGTCAGTTAGACATTGGAGATTTATTCTCAATTTAGATGTTTTCTTTAAAATAACTTTTAACAAAATTTAAAGACATGAAAATAATATTATAATGAGACTAGTAGTACTATAATCTTATTCAATATCTGGTATCAAGATCTCTAGCAATTAGTGTGTGTACGTGCATGCGTGTGTGTGTGTGTATGTGTGATCATATAAAATAGTATAAAATTTCATGAGAACAATAATTCATTTACATGGTGGTTTCATAGCTTTCTGTTCATGTGATTTGTTTGTATACTGACCACCCAGCACAAAATTTAAACATCAGCTTTTTGAGGTCAATCAGTTCATGTGTACCTAAAACAAATTTAAATTCATGCACAATTATAATTAATTTATAAACCAAGTGTTTGGTTACCCAAGTACAAAAGCATATTATTTCATTCAAAATTGGGAAATCATAACTGCAATCTGGCTGTTTTCTTCTTGTGATAATAATACTGAATTTCTTTTTGAGTCTAAAAATGGCACTCGGAACCCTTGTACGTGAGGCTAAATTAAGCTTCTTAACACACTTTTGTGTAAAACCTCTAGATGATATCATCCTAATTCACATGACCATTGTCCTTGAACTTATGGCCTGACAATCATCAGCTACAAAATGATTGATATAAATCGTTTGCTCATTAACACTAATGAAGCTTAGTGGATGTCAATGGTGGCCAATGATCTTAAAAGTAGTGGTCAACATTGTCCAGTAAAGTGTCCCATGCTGTCACATTGTTATTGATCTCACTACACCTTGTTAGCTTATGCTTTCTGTGTGATCATCCTCTTCGTAGATTAATTGACAACTGTTTTTATACTCACTGAAACAAGAAATGGTAGAAATGTTTTTAAAAAATAAAGTTTGTTTTATTTAACGATACCTCTAGAGCATACTGATTTTTATCTTATCAGCTATTGGACATAAATCATATGGTCATTCTGACATATTTATTTTAGAGGAAACCCACTACTGCCACTTAGGGTATTCTTTCCAATAAGCAACAAGGGGTCTTTTATATGCACTGTCCCAAAGACAGGATAGCACATACAATGTACCATGGCCTTGATGAACCAGTTGTGGACCACTAGATGGAACAGAAAATGGCCCAAACTGCAAATGGGTGATACAAATGTTTATGCCAGTAATGTTTCTTCCAGAAGTACATTGTACTTGCACAGAAATGTTAACAGTTTTGAAAATTAAATAAAAGGTATAATTTGTATTTAATTTTAATGTTTGGGAAAGATTTTGAATCCTAAATATTTAGAACCTTTTTGTTGTTTTTTGTTGTTAATTTTTAATTTATTTTAGCATTAAGTTGCCATTTTTTATGGTATCTGAAGCGTAGAAACTAAAAATAAAAATGTCTAGTTCAAAAAACTATTTTAAATTGAAATAATTTTGTGTACATTTTAATCTTTGAACAGTGACTGTATTATGTTCTAAACATTTATTTCATTCTAGATGTTATTGAGTATAAACTGAAGATTATAGTGTTTTTAGTGTGCCATTTCTGTTATTGTTAAGTATAGATACTTATTATTAAATGGAAAACTTTGGTGTTTGGGAGTGCCATTCCTATTATTGTTGAGTATATAGATATTTATTATTCAGTCGAAAACTATGGTGTTTTTGGTGTGCCATTAGCGATGACTGACTACCTGGTTATACGGCATGGATCAGGTGTCTGAGATAATAAGCAGCAGTGTTTTGCTTTGTTATGTTGACTGGGAATGCTGGAAATCTCATTAATTTTTCTGTCATTGTATAGATTTAAAAACAGTGCAAAATGATAGTTTAACGGCACGCATCACATCACAGGGTGGTGCCCAGATAGATTATAGTTTTGTGTGATGACATTTGTGATTACCTTCCAGTAAGACATGAAACAAAAGAAACGGTTGTTTAAAGACTCCCCAGCACATTGTTTAATCAATGGCTATAAAGTGTCAAGCATATGCATGGTTTACAGATGAAACCTGGTATCACCACATTGGCTTTTCTTTCTAAGTAACAGCACGAGGATCTTTTATACGAATCTTACAGGCAAGACAGCAAATACCATAGCCTTTGATAAACCGATCATGGACCACAGCTGGAATGAAAAATATCTCAATTGGTTCAGTAGAAGAGATTGATCAATTGACCAATCCCACCTTAGGCAGACATTATTCTTCTGAGCTATATTCATCACTAAAACAGTTTTTGTGTTTTTTAATTTTTACTAACACCAGTGGTATAATGGTTATGTTATTGGACACGGCTGGTGGATACTGGGATCAAATCTCAGTTGAGGCATGATATTTTTAAATCTCTATACTGTCTCCAACCCAGAGGGAGTGCTTTGCAAAAAAGTCTCAATTGGTAGGTGTAGTCAAAAGTTCAAATAATAAAAATTTTAAGCTAGAAATTCTTTTAACAACATTTGAACCGTTAAAGAAAATTCAATGAATCTTGAAAGACACATGTACATCTAAAATTAAGAAAATGTTCACAGCAAAATAAATGCTGTGGAGAAATAGTGTCAAGAGCATTTTCCACAGCAATAAAAAAAAAAATACACCTTGAAAAAAACATTTAGTCTGCTGGAAAAAAGTGCCGCCATGAATTAAAAACTCTTCAGCAATCGCATGGAATTACCGATTGCCGTGGACAATTTAAATGGTTGACATGTATCTATATACTTGTAAAAATGGTGAAAAACAAATGTTTCCTCACATACCATGTGAACATACTCTAATTTATTTATCATCTATCCTTTAAATTTTACCAATTCACTAGGTTTTTTTTCATTTATTAAGGTTTTATCTATTTTAGCCAGTGTAAACAGAACTTCTATTGTAGTGATGTTTTGTTTGACATTTAACCACCTGGCAACAGTTCTGTCATTTGTATACATAGCTCGAGTACTGGAGTGATAATCGTTACAGTCATTGATTGGACAACGACAAATCATTGGACATCTAATCTTAAAACAATGTGATGTCAGCTAATGATACTTGTAAATCATCATGGGGTATTTTTAAACTGACACACACAGGGTGATGTCTTCAAATACACGACCAAAGCAAAATGAGATTAGGTGAAAAGAAAAAAATGTGTCATATTTCTTTAGCATACATGTAGATACAATATTTTTGTTGTTGTATCTTTTTGTCTGCTAATTAGGTATAAAAAGAGCCTCATCTAAAAAAAAAAAAATGATAATAATAATTTTGGTTTACAGATATGCTGTCCCTAAAAAAATGAAAGGGAAAAAAAAGTAGTTATACTTTTGGATATTTTTGTTAACCTTCGACATTATAAATACATGTATTATAAGCAAAGAATTAGTCTTTTTAATTCTAAAATTGATTTTCACTGTAAATAATCTATCCATATTATCAGTATAAACAGCACCATCATAATATTTTACAATAAATAAATAATTTAACTTTTTTTTCTTCTTCCAAATATTATTTAGAAAATTTTAATAACAAAAAACTGGTATTGCAATTTTATTTTATTTTTATTTCAACTGACCAAAATTTTAGGAAAAAAAATCTATATACCAAGAAATAAAATTTAAAAAATATTTCTCGCACTTTAATTCTGTGATAATACCTTTGAAATATGTGCTATTTGTTTGTCTGATGGATTAATATGTATAGCAAGAATACATAAATAAATTCTTTGTTTGCCTTTAAAAAAAACTTCATCCGAGGTTAAAAACTAACTTTCCTCCACCCCAAACTCAATTTTAGCTTTTGGCCAATAAAATTAGGGTAGATCTGGTTACCAGAAACACTTAATTAGATAATTATATTATTATTTTGCTATAATACATACAAGATAATGATGTTATCAAACTGTAATTTCTGTCACAGGTGGATAACACCGGTAGACATCAATATATGTCAAACCAATTACATTTCTCTAGTAATCAATTGACAGGATTTTTAATACAAACGTTTCTAGCAAAGCATAACAAATTGGATGTAAAAAGGAGATTCTATTACAAATGAAATGAGACAGAACACTAACGAAGGAAGTAGGAAGAAATTAATCTGCAGTGGGGGTCCACGTAAATGATCTGTAGTATGTGTTTGTTGTGGTTGATGAGATAATAGCATGTCCATGTAGTTGTCACAATTAATTACACTGGTATTTAACTGGAATGGCTTGATCTCCCAGTGTGGTAGTGTTGTCACCGATCATGTGACCACTACAATTATAAATGTCAAGAAAATCTGTGTTCCACATGTGTAATAGAGACTAGGAAATTTCAGTTCTAAAATTTCACCTTCAGTGGACAAAACAGTGGGCATAATCTTTATGAATTATGAATGAATTAAGAATGACTTTCAGATCCATAAAAAGATATATAATAGAATTGTAGTGTGTTTGTGTGATAACTTGTACCTATAGCTTTGAATTAAAATTAAATGTATCTTGTTATAATGTCAAGGAAACACCATTTCAAAAGTTACATTTCCATTACAGTCTTCCTCTTGCAGCAGCACCTTTCATTCAGGATATCTAAATAAAAAGTCACATATTTATTTTGTTTAGACCTTTGTGAATGTTCTTGTTATCATTTCTAGCAAGTCTTTTTTTAAATACATGTACCTGTAATACATGTCACAGAAATTTTATTTAATAAATAGATCTTTTCATACCAGTTTGTTATGTCAAATCTTTTTACTAATTCCTGAAACAATTATCTCCCCACAAATTTATGTACAAATCATATGATATCTGACAAAAAGCATGAAAAGATGTCTGTATATTTATAGCTGAATGTGCTTTCTGGGCATCATACATGTAGTTCATTATTTTTTAATGTTAGATTATGTGTCACCTCAAGAACCTCTACAGACCTAGAACCATATAACTTTAAATCATAAAATATATTCTTAACTGTAACTGTAGATGGGCTATGTGCCCAGGACATCATGTTTGAACCTTAATTGGATATTAGCACAAAAATTAATACAACCAACTTTAACTGTATTACATCTTTTGGTTTTTTTTAATATTTACTCTTATTCAGTTATTGCCTTGACTGGTAGGAATGTTTACATCCATATTTTTGTCTATATAGTGTGGTAAAAAAAAAGAAACCTTGTTGCTTTTTGAAAAGAAAAAAAAGTACCTTTAGCTGCTTCAGAACCAAAAGGGTGTAAGTTGGGGTAGCAGTTAATGGAGAAAAGGGTCAAAACCTGTTTCTCACCTAGACACAAGTTTATGTGGAATATATTTTTATTTCATGATAAATGTGGCATAGCTTCAGAAACCTACACACATATACAGCCTTTGTGCACCAGAGGCATCTCACTTTGGGTCATTCAGTGATACCATTAAGTGCCGAACTCAGATTTACACCCTTTTGGTTCTGAAGCTACGCTTTGTGTGTGCTCTTAGACTATGGGTTTCTTCATCTGATGCCCATGTATACAGAAAGGTCTGCATAATAGATATGTATTCCAGAAATGTGAAACTTGAATATATCTTGTAGCTTAAAGTACCAATAAAAGATAGTATACAACCTGTGTTAAGAAAATAGTTTAACCAATGTACCTACGAACTCTGTATTATGGGTGACCGGACATTAAGAAACGGACATAATTAAACTCCACACTTTCACATGCTAGACTAGGTGCATCAAAATTGAACATAATTAAATTTAGCACACAGATAGGGGTGACTGGCCATCAAGATATGGACATAATTAAATTTAGTCATGTGAGGAATCTTTAACTGCGCTGCATGACATGACAAACAGTAAACGTACGGTTATAGCAATAATTTTAGTTCTGGAAGTAGTAGGTCATGAAAGTATGAAATTAATCTACCATTAAATTTAGGGGCAATAAAAGGCCACATTCCTTTTCTAGTTTTATCTCAATTTCTAAAATCTGCTAGAAAATATTCTGTTTTCAGAATTTATATGAAAAAAAGTATCCCAAATTTATCTGAAAATCACCCTAATGTTTTGAGATAAACTTCTAAAAGAAAGCAGTTTTCCTTCATAATTGTATTATTTGTTACGTGCAATTGTAACATAATTATTTTCATAAATTTATTTTTAATGATTATTTACATGTATTTGAGTGTGTTTTTTATAGGCAAATCCAGTTGTATTTTTAATAATGGTGTCTTTATTTGTGTTATGTTACTGATAATTATTATATATTTTTAATAATGTTATATTGTTTATTTTAGGTGAGGATTGTATATCATTTGTTTATTATACTTATAGGCAACAATTGTATATTTTATTAATATATTATTTGTTTATTGTAGGCAAGTATTATATATTAATTGTTTATTATAAGTGAGGATTACATTTTTAAAAATAATTTTATATTTTATTAATATATTATTTGTTTATTGTAGGCAAGTATTGTATATTAATTGTTTATTATAAGTGAGGATTATATTTTTAAAAATAATTTTATATTATTTGTCTGTTACAGGCGAGGATTGTCACGAACTCCCTTGGGTGATCATCTGCCTCCAGACCTCCATGATGACCCTTGTAACATTACTGCTCCCTTCTACCTGCAGAGTATTCATGAACCCACATCAAGGTGAGTAGACATCTGTACTGGGGTTCCTCAACAGTTAGTCATGTGACTAATTTTCTATTGAACTCACATCCATTCTAGTCAAATTAGTCATGTTCATATGTAACTTATTAAGAAAAAGAAAAATAATGTTATAGAACATTCACAGTTCTCGACATTTTCCTATTGATACACATTATATAAATTTTCTGGCCAGTCCTCTCCCAAAAAAAACTTTTTAAATTTTTATGCAAAACGTTTTTGATTCTTTCAGGAATTGTTGAAAGGGGAGAAAAAAATCAGATCATCTTGCAATGGCAATTTAGTTCAAATAATAACAAAATAAGAACAAAATAATAACAAAATAAATACCCGATAAAGATAAAATTATACATTCTTTTTTATGGTGGCATTGCCATTTGTCATTACAAATTTCAATGGCTGAGATAGCATATTTTTAGATGGAACTATTCTTTGAAATTCATTATTCCTTACCAATATAGCAGTTAAAAGAATTCAAGCCATAATCTTATGTACTGCTACCTTTTAAAATGAAATAGCCAGAAAACAGAGGCATCTCAACTGGGACAGAAAGGGCGGTGACCACTGCGCCTATATTTGGATTTTTAAACAAAAACTACCCTTAATCACCTCCCCAATATTAATTTGCTTTCAACGCCTCTGGAATAGTTTCTTCCTGTTGTAGTTTGTTTACTTCTCCAACTGTTGTTACCTTGGTAATTGTAGTTACTGTAATAAATACCTCTTATCTAGCATGTCACATCATTCTTATAATGAATTTTATGGTAATTGAAGTACATGCTTCTTGCACTTCCTGAAAACAAACTGATCTCCTAGTTTCATATTCTGCTGGAACACGGTTTATCCATTCTCTGGATAATCTTGTCTCATTGCATTGGACCACGTGTAATTGCCAGTTCGTTAATGGAAAGCCCTCCAACTACAATCAATTACACTTTGTTTGTAAACCCCCTCGTAATCCATTATACATTGTTGGTTATTAAATGTGGTTGCAAATGTGTGTTTATATCGATAACCTTTGTATGATGTAGTAGAAATGTCTGCAGTATCTAAATGAATTAGTTGATGGATGTTTATGTCTACAGAGCGTATTTTTATTTAAATTAATGAAGGTGGATGATAAAATGAATAATGAACAATAGGATATGAGGGTAAACTTTTAATTCTTTTTTTGATTTGCCCAGAGTTTTTTTAATATTTTTGTTTCGCAAACATGGGCCCCCCCATAAATAAGGTAGGGGAGAGGGGAAAAAACAGTTACAATATGTCTTGGCAGGAAAAAATAAAATTTGGTATAAAATTAACTTGACCTGTTTTACTCATTTAACTGGTCATGTGCCTGCATACTTCTATATGCACACCCTGTGAAACGAAATTATTCAACTTCAAAGTGTAAATTTAATGTTTTTGTTTAAATATAGTCTTATAAATTGCACCATCTGGTAGTGCTCTGACAAAATTATTCTGAATCAGTATTGTGGACCAGGTTTTTTTTTTCTTTTTATCTTTTTTAGTCTTCAGGACAGTCAGCGGAAATAAAATAAGTGTGAATTTTCACTTTTAATTTTATTTTAGTTTAACAAAATGTAGGTCGGTGGCTTCATGAAACAAATAATTTTTTTTAATCTGGCCTTACGGATTTTTAAAGCAATATTACCACCATAAATCTCGAGAGCTATAATAACGAAGTTAAACTTAAATAGTCAAAGTAAACAAAGTAATCTGTAAGATTCCATAAGCACTTGCATTGTTTGTGATCTTGTAATTTGGTAAAAGTAGCCACATTAGTGTGGTGGCAGTAGGTTTCATCTCATTTGAGATTTCTCACCTGGAATGGTTTTCAGATGAATAGTTATTCATTGCTCTCCAGCTATTTCTAAATTGATAGAACTTCAATAAACAATGTGTCTCTTTGTTATTTAACATACATTACTTCTTTTTTTCTTTTCTTTTTATTGTTGTTACCATTAAATAAATAATTATGGCTAATAAAAAAAATCATAATAAAAAGCCCAGGCAATTACCGGATTGAGGTGTTTATTGTTAGCGTCTATTGACAGGCTTGTGTTTGTGTATGTCCTTCAGTAATGTAGTTGACTGTACTGATAAATATTTAACGGTTTATATTGAGAGTTAATAGTAAAGTATGAAGTTCTGACATCATGCGATGTATTATTCATGATGTTGCTGTTAACGAATCTGCCACGTTCCAAGGCTGTTTCAGTTTACATTTCATACCAAGAGCTTTCATAGTTTCTTTAACGTTCTCTGTTTTTAATCCATATTAATAATTTAATTTTCATTTTCAAACGGTGAAGCTGTTTGACTCATGGCAGGTAACTACTGAGATCAAATCTCAGTCAAGGCAGCCCACGGTGAGTGCCCAATGGGTAGTTGTACACCACTTGCACTGACCAGTGGTCCACAACTGGATTATCAAAGGCCATGGTATGTGCTGTCCCTTATTTGGGAGAGTGCATATGAAAGATTCTTTGCTGCTAATGAGAATGAACAGCCTGTGTAATAGGAGCAGGTTTCATCTAAAGATTATGAGTCACAAAGACACCATATGTTGGGCACCTAATAGCCACTGAATAAAAACAGTGTGCTGTGGTATTGTTAAACACCCAATCCTTTCCTTTCTAGTTAAACAATTTCCATTCCAACCAGTGGTCCACAACTGGTTCATCAAAGGCCATTGTATGTGCTGTTCTGTCTTTGGGACAGTGCATATAAAAGACCCCTTGCTGCTTATCGGAAAGAGTAGCCAATGTTGGAGCTGTGGGTTTCCTCTAAACAAATGTCAGAATGTCTATATGATTGACGTCGAATAGCCGATGATAAGATAAAAATCAATGTGCTCTAGAGATGTCGTTGAATTAAACAAACTTTGCTTTAAAAACCGAGTGCTGTGGTATTATTAAACATCCAATCCTTTCCTTACTAGTTATGCAAAGTGTGGCATTAAGTAGTTTAATTTTACTAAATTATGTTTGTTTTAGTTTCACAACAACACCTATTAGTAGTGGTAGATCGTCGCCAACGACGGAAGACAACAGTTTGCTGTCGACGTCTCAAGGTTCACAGGGCTACACGACAGAACGAAGTAGTATCGAGTCATCCAATACATGGGATGTAAGTCATATATTTAAACATTAAACACATTAATTCATTACATTTCCTGAATAAACAAACATAATTGTTACATACTTGTGGTCTTATTTAAATCTCGTGAATGTTTGTATTACATTTTCTGAATAAACAAACATAGTGGTTAAATGTTTATGGCATTAAATGTTGCAACATTAACTCTTGTTACTTTTCTTGAATAAATAAACATAATGGTTAAATGTTTATGGCTTTCATAAGTTCAATGGAAGATTTTAACTTTATGAAACTTAAAATGTATGTGCCAATGGTTCAAAATTATCATTGCCTGATGCCTATGGCAAACAGAGTTTTGACATTGACAAGTAGCTTATTTAAATGCAAATGGCAAGTGACATATTTTTATAACTGTTGATGTCTACACATTTCTTTGGATTTGTTGATTGATGTTTATTTGATTATTAAAGGCACAAGTCATTTTCAACTTCAAAAATAATATTAATGTTAGGCAAGGGTAAAAATGTCTCCACTTATGCATTGTGAATGGACATTTGTAATGGGTATGTTTTAGTTTTTTTAACAGTTGATTGTTTTATGACTTGGCATTTGTAATAATTTCTGTTATATAGCATTTGACAGTACTCTATTACTGTTTGTTGTCTGACGATGAATATATTATGTTTTGAAGGAGTTTTACCGTCAAGCTGCCAAGACGGTAACACAGCACCTGGATGTGATCGAGTGCGTGCTGTTTCAAGAAGCCACCAACGAGAGCACCCCAGACGTACACCAGGAGTGTCAGGAATGGAGCTCACAGTTCCCACATCTCAGGTTATTTTATGTAGAGAATACTCAATTGGTTCATGCATGTTTTCAATCCTACCTCATGAATGAAATTAAAGATTTTGTTACATAACATAATTAGAGGATATAAAATGAGTTGCCATTTATTATCAAATTTATGTCCCTCATGAAATAAATTTTCTTTGTCTCAAGCTTTAGCGACAAAGGAGAATTATTTTATACGGGACATAAATTTGATAATAAATGGTAACGAGTTTGATATTCTATTTATTACAACAGTTTTAATCGTTCTTCTCTTTGAACTTTCTAGTTATGTGACAGTTTAGAGAAATGCTATCCTATAACGTGGATGACATTATGTTGTACTTTTCCTAATTTTAGTGACATCATTTGCACTTTTATAAATTATAATGATGTCATATTTAGTATAGGCAAGCTTTATTCGTCATAATGGCCAGAGCAACTCAGTGAAATGCACGGTTTAACCAAAGCATGATATTTCACATTTGTCAGTAACTAAAATTATGAAATGTGTTTTAAGTGGGGTAATAATAATGTTTATGTCTGTTCATTTTCCTATAGGATGCAGTACATAATTAACTGGAACACTGACTTAGCAGCTGAGTTGGTTGTCAGTTTATTTAGTTCATGAATTTAATAGGGTAGCAATGGTGCAGTTGATCGTGCCACATATTATAAAATATTATTAAATTATAAACTATATGTGGATTTGCTATACAAAAAATTCTGTGGGTAGCAGCATCAGTGTGTAGCAGAAATTACCTTGATATATCCATCATAATTTTAGAATTAAGTTTGAAAATTACATTCGAATCTAAGTTAAGGTGTCACAAAGAAGTATCTAACAAGAGCAGTTTGCTTGTAGAACATGCCTTGATTTTATAAAAATATTATGTCCTGACCTTTCCTTTGTACTGTTTGTATGACAGTGCCATGATGTTAAGTCTCATTTTTTTCTATTGAATCACAGGATATTGGGTCGTCAGATGTTGGTGCCACGGGAAACTGGTTGGCATGCTGTTCCCATGGAGGGTGCCAGCAGCGACTTGCAGGATGTCACCGATAATGACATCAGTATTTCTGCTGATTCTCAGGGGTAAGTTTAACCCAGTGGGTCCAATGAAGGGGATTTATCCAGGTACCTATCGTACTTCAGTCAGGCACTCTACCTTTGAGCTAAGTCCCAGTCTGTATCTTGTTTGTGTTGTACACATATTCATGTTGGCATATATGACAATTTGTTTTCTTTCTTTTCTTTTGGTACAGTATTTGTTTAGTTTGTTCATTATTGGCTGAAGACCGGTCAGTCATCGGATCGATCCTTCTCAGTGGACTCACCTGCAGGTTGGGTTATTTTCTGTTCCAACCAGTGGTCCACGACTGGTTCATCAAAGATCATGGTATGTGCTGTCCTGTCTGTGGGACAGAGCATATAAAAGACCCCAAGCTCCTTATCGGAAAGAGTAGCCGATGTGGCGACAGTGGGTTTCCTCTAAAAAATATGTCAGAATGACCATATGATTGACATCCAATAGCCGAAGATAGATAAAAAATTAATGTGCTCTAGAGACGTCTTAAATAAAATAAACTTTACTTTTATTGGCTGAAGACTACCTACCATATTTATTTGGCTATAAGGTGGTCTTTCTTCCCTCCAGAACCAGCCTTAAAAACCCAACCCATCTTATAAGCATGATCTAAAGTCAAAACACTGTTTTCACCAATCTCTTGTTACAATAGCTGTTCACAAAAATGGCCAATTTCAGAATGGTTTTTTTTTTTGTCAGAGGCCAATTTTCAAAGGAATTCTCAAAAATTTCTAGTCTTATAAATGAGTGGAAGCAAAAATCTCCCCAAAACACTACAAAACCACTCCCCATCTTATAGGCAATGTCACCTTAGACCCAGATAAATACAGTATTTACATGTACAAAAAACCCACTTCTGTAGAGTTAGCATCGCAAGTGTAGGCCTGACACATCATTACACCACAATAATGAACTTAATGAAGTTTAAATGTTTGAGCAAATTATCTCGTAATACAAATTTGTTTTAAAGAATTAATGACAAAGTGTCTATTTTTGGTTTCATCCTGGGAAGAACTGCATCAGTTGCAGGTAAATTTTATTGTTCTGTGTTGCAGGATCAATATAAACTAAATGTCAATTCAATTTCGCTGAGTAAAACTCTGCAGACCGTAACACATGGCTTGGCAGTTGAAAAATGTATCAATGTTGGTTTAAAGGTCGGATAATAAAAAGTAACGAAGATTATTGATATACGCTTGATGGTGGATTGGCCAATCGTTTGGAGAAAACATGTTAAAAGTATAGAAAATTGCTTTTAATCTGACGGTAGGAAATAAAAGAGTTGGCTTTCAGATGGGCTTTCCCATGGGTTTGTTAATCAACTGTGTGGTTGCCATGGATAAGAAATAAACAGGAGGTAAACAAATGAAACTGTTGGTTGGAGTTCTTTGTGCAGTGCATGCACGCTGGCGTAAACTGTTATTTTATGTGAGAGAATGCAATCAGGCTCATAAATTAACAACTGAAAATGTGAGAAAAGACTTCACTCACAGTTCTTATGTTCGTGTAATTTCTGTAATATTAGACTAAAATGTTTTTTTTGGTAATTCAAGACTGTTTTCACAAAACTCGCTGTCTCTCTATGATGTCAGTTTGAGAAAGAAAAAACCCTTTATAATTAGCTTGTCATTCATAACAGCCTAGGTGCATGAGCGTTAATCCCAGGGGTGGGTGGGAAGTGCCCCCCACTTTTTGGATGGGGGGTATGCTTATATAATTATCCCCCCACATTTTGTTTCGAAAAATTGAAAATAAATTCCCTAAATAATCTTTACCAGTATTTTTATTTTTTGTACCGATGTAACACGTAAACATGTGGTCTTAGCGCAAATATACCGAAGTACACAGAGGTATATAATTGTGACAATCCTAGGTTTAAACATATCCCCCCATATCCCCACCCCCCACCCCCCATTTTTGGGATGGGGAATGGGGATGGGGATGGTCCATCCCTCCACTTTTAAACAGGGTGGGATGTTTCCTGCCTCCCCACATTCAGGAAGCAATTTTCGCCCATGCCTAGATGATAAAAAACCCAGTGAATTGTTTATATATAATAACAGTCTTGTACACGCACTATTATAAGTGTATTTGAGTAGGTTTTTTTTAAATAACTTTAAAAAAAAAAAAAAAAAAATTTTTTTTAATATTTATATCTGCTATAACAGTATTCATTTATAAGATAACATTAATATTTAAAAGGCACCCCAGATATTTTAATATTTTCAATTCTCAAGCTATAGGGAGATTAATGTCATTCGTATTTATAAATTAAACACTTTTATAAAAAGACTGTTCCTGCATATGGTTTATCCATCTTGCCCAAACTGAATATATGTACCAGATTTATGTTTTTAACTGGTTAAGATAACTATAGGTTTGTGTAGACAGCACTATGTAACTTTCCTTACACATCAAATATTACACATTGCATATTTGTAAAAGAAAGTTTGTTTTATTTAACAATCCCTCTACAGAACATTTATTTTTATCTTATTGGCTATTGGATGTCAAATGCATGGTAATTCTGACATATTTCTTTAGAATAAACCCGATGCCACCACTTAGGCTACTTTTTTTGATAAGCAGAAAGGGGTCTTTTATATGCACTGTCCCACCACTGGACAGTACATACCATGACCTTTGATGAACCAGTTGTGGACCACTGGTTGGAATGGAAAATAGCCCAAACTGCAAATGGGTCCACTGATAGGGTTCGATCTCACGACAGACCGCTTCACAAGTGCACTCACTACGGTTTGAGCTGCATGCCTCACTGCATATTAATTTTGTATTCCATGTTGATTTCGTTGGTTAATCTGGTCAAATGTATATTTGAAAATCATTACAGCTGCACTAATATCTATGTGAAATTACTGCTAGGGAATGTATTTATCGACTGCATGATAAGAATGAAGGGTAAACTCTTGCCGAACATCTATTATATTGCTGTATTACAGCTAATGGGCTGGGCGAAGCAGGACAGAAATGTCAATATGACAGTGTGTAATATTCTTGTGTTGCTGCCAGTAATTAATTACTAATAAGCGTAGTAGTTGTTTGGTACTAGGTGAACCGGCTTTGTTATCACTGCAACAACTACGTGTATTTTTCTATATCCTTATCGAACTGTTTTCTGTATGGGAAAAATGGATTGGTTGTTATTATGTGGCCTTTAATTATAGCATGTTTAATCAGTCCTCTACCTTATGGTCGAGTGGTTGTTGTACTAACCTGAAAATGGAATGTGGTGAGTGTCCATGCACTGACCTTTTATCATTTTGTTTTGATAGGGCAGTAGTTAAGTTATTGGACTCATGGCTTGAAGATACTGGGATCAAATCTTTGTTGAGGCAAAGGATTTTTAATTTCAGTATCGGCTCCAACCCAGAGTGTGCTCCACAAAGCTCATTGAGTAGGGGTGTATACCACTTAACACCGACCAGTGGTCAACATCTAATTTATCAAAGGCCGTGGTATGTTAGCCTGTTTGTGGGATAGTGCATATAAAAGATCCCTTGCTGCTTATCGATAAAGAGTAGTAGATACATTTATCTGCTACTAACACTAATTTCTGTCCTGGACAGCCAGCACCTAAAGCTGAGCTATGTTCCCAGGACAGCATGCTTGAACCATAATTGGATATAAGCATGAAAATGGGTTGCTCACCTATTTCTGAATGACAAGGAATTTTCAAGTACGTAAAAAATACTTTTCATGTCGTTTTTTTCTTGATGTTTTTTTCTACAGTACTGTCCACTTCTCCTTTATTTCAAAGAATCTCCTTTATTTCATGATTTTGCTAGATCTCCTTTATTTCCTCCTTTTTTTTGTCTGCATTTTTTTGGCTTATTTCCTCACAATTGAGTGTGTAATTGTTTTCAAGTGACATGTACTTTCAAATTGAGCTCGTTCTGCAGTAAAACATTGGTTTATAAGGGTGTATTGTCTGTTGTCCCATTCATGTCTATATTATAAGAGTATAGCTCTCCATCTATGTTGACTCTATGTGCTGTCAGAATGCATCTCAGTAACTTGAGAGTCTCAGTGGTCCAGCAGTAGAACGTCAGACTCTCAAGCTGATGACAGTGGTTCAAAACTTGTTGAAGGCTGGGTGACACTTGACTACGTGTCAAAATAACCAAATGTTTGACATCCAATAGCCAATAATTAATAACTCCATGTGCTCTAGCGGTGTCATTAAACAAAATAAAACAAAAGTATCTCAGATACAGGTGTTTTTTTTTTCTAAAATTTCGAAAGACTCAACCCCCGGCCTTATCTCTTTATTTTCATTTCAAGTCTGTGGACACAATGGAAAGTAAGTAAGATTAATGTAGATCATACGTTGAGTAATTTCACCTGGCTTTTGTGGCTGGTGTGGAAATGACACTCATGTTCTTTACAACACTGTTGTCCTTTGCATTGTTGTGTCATCGAATCTTCTTCCTGTCATACTTAATATTACTTAACATAAAAGACTTTTTGATGCATTCATTTTGCAAGACCTGATATTTCCACTAATAGGGTATGTAAGTAGACTGAAGCAGAACGCGAGAATCAATCGATTGTCTGTATATTTTATGTGTGCTTTCCGTTTGTTAATTATGCGAGTCATCCCATCCGCATGGGTAGTTCTACTCTAGTTTCATTTTATCACAGAGCAATTAGAATTTTGTGCTTCACTGATTTCCTATAGGTGATTTCTAAGGTTCTTCTGTGTTTGCTTTCATGGTAACAGACAAGTACTGGTATCTGTCTGGTTTATAGGAAATCATGTCATTAGTACTGTTGTGGAGCAAAAACACACACAAATATGTTTAATAATGTATTATTTTAAGGAAAGTAAAGAAATGTAACTGCCCCCATCCAATCCATAATTTTTTTTTAGCTCAACTACTGATAAATTTGTTCCACTACCATCATTCAAAAATAAGCATTTTTGTTTTGTTTAAGGACACCACTAGAGCACATTAGTTTATTAATAGTTGGCTGTTGGGAACATTTGGTTATTTTAACATATAGTTTTGAACCACTGTCCACTGTTCTACCTCTGGACCACCAATGCTCACTCTAAAATAGACACTAGTTTACTAAAAACATTAATTATTTGTTCTGGTTTTGCCTTAAATGTGTAAATGTTTAAATTTGAATATTATGTTTGAATAGATCTTTACTTAATGGTTGTAACTTTGTTACAAGAATTGCTTAGAGCTGAAAGGTTTTTTTAAATGTGTTAATAAATAGGATAAGCAAACATAATATAATCCTATATCTTAAAAAAAAAAAATTCAAAAATCCACAACAAATACATGTATAAACACAAAAAAAACATTAAAAACAGAAGTTACACTAAACAGGATTTTGTTTCTACTAATTAGGTGTATGAAAAATTACAAAAATAAGCAAAATATTACAATTTTTATTTACATATTAATAAGATAGGCTAATTATTACTGAAATGTTAAGCTCGGAAACAGTATTAGCCATGTCAAAACTGCACAAATGATAATTTGGAGCGGGATCTAGCTCAAACGGTAGAACCGGTCGGTCGTCGGATCGATCCTTCTCAGTGGACCCATTTGCATTTCGGGCTATTTTCCGTTCCAACTAGTGGTCCATAACTGGTTCATCAAAGGCCGTGGTATGTGCTGTCCTGTCTATGGGACGGTGCATATAAAAGACTGCTTGCTGCTTATCGGAAAGGGTATCCTATGTGGCGGCAGCGGGTTTCCTCTAAATATATATGTCAGAATGACCATATAATTGACTTCCAATAACCGATGATAAGATATAAATCAATGTGTTCTAGAGGCATCGTTAAATAAAAACAAACTTTAAACTTTAAAAATGATAATTTCTTTGTAGCTTGTTCACGTCTAAATGTTATGTAACCCACTTACATCATTTACAAAGTGTCATATTTTATAAATGAGTTATGCAAAATGTTTATCTAAATGTTTTACCAAGAGCACATTAATTTATTAATAATGAGCTGTTGGATGTCAGATATTTGGTTATTTTAACACAGAATTTAGAGGAAACATGAAACTTTTTTCAATAGCCGCAAGGAATCTTTTATAGGCACTTTGCCAGTGGCATCAGAACTTGGACGGCAGGGGATGCAACTGCCATCCCAGTATAAGGACATAAACAAAAAATTCTTTAATTTTTTTGGTGTGAATTCGAGATCGTGATGACATTCACCTCCCGAATATTAATTTGCTTTTGATGCTTCTGTTTACATTGCCTTTGATATACCGGTCATGGAGATATTTCAACCTTCTGTAGATCAGGTAACTGGAAGTGTTCTGAGTGAATCTTGCAAATGGTGATACACATATTAGTTTGAAATGTTTTTGTTTAAATTTGAAATGTTTCTGTTATAGTTTATCGTTGACGGGCAGACATGTAACAGCAGCCAAAGCACCCGTGGAGGCAGCAGCTCTACATTCCGAGCAGGGACAGTCTGAGTACTCATTCCTTGTAGAAGACATTTATGTAGAGGATGGCGTGTATGAGGAAATCATAGCTATCGACTATAAAGATATGTGAGTTAATATAAATTCATTTTTAAAATTATTTTAGCATTAAAGTCATAAACACATTGATTGGCATATACCATGTAGCAGGTTTCTTTCCTTTGCTACCGTGGGTGTACATGTATTTGGTTTGTTCATTTAAAAGATTATAAAGAAAACAATTCGCTGTTTCAAAACCAAAAGGGTGTAAGTGGAGGTAGCAGATAATAGAGAAATGAGCCAAAAACTGTTTCTCATCTAGACACAAGTTTTGTGTGGAATATCTTTTGATTTCAAGATAAATGTGGGATAGCTTCAGAAACCTATATACACCCTTGTATACACCAGATGCAGCTCATTTAGGGGCATTCAGTGATACAAGTAAGTGCCAGTCCCAGATTTACACTCTTTTGGTTCTGAAGCAGCAAATTTATGACATTATTACATCAGTTTGTTATTCCCCATTGTCATCAATTTTATGAGTTATCACCATTTCTGTAATGTAATAATAATATACTTACGTTTTGTCATTAACATGAACTTTATTGTCAGTTATTTGTTCAAATACACATTAATCAGCTCCCTTCAGATTATAATTAGCTAACTGAAATAGGATTTTAAAAAATAATAATAACATTGAAATCACAATTGTGGAAAATAATTACAGTGTTGAATTAACAGTGACATCTATCATCATTTTGCTTAGTCATTCACTCCTGCCACAACAAGTAGTAAGGTGGTGTGGTATATGGGAACAGGAACACAATCGCGAACATGTTATTGGCTGTTAGAGACACATTCTCTGCTCTGCAGTGGAGTCTAAAGAACGTTTGGTTGGTCGGACATAGCTGTGAAAACAAACGAATGACTGATGTTCTGCACTTAAATGGCAGACTTTTGTCTGACAACAAAATAAAAAAAATTAAAAAAATTGAATGTAATCAATGAAATGAACAACCTTCGTTATTGCTATATTTAAAATGACCGCATGTTGATCTTTTGAGCACCCGGATGTAAACATGCAATCAATAACAAAACAAGCAAAAAAAGCACGGTGAACATATGGATAAATTCAGTATTATAAAATAGTGCTCGACAAAACGATTTTTTGATTGTGTATTTCAATATCATGGATGTTCATATGCAAACAATCACAAAACAAGCAAAGCGAGCATATGAATGGTTTTAAAAACGCTCAACTGTTTTTTTTTATCGATTGTAAGGGTCTTTTGGTGCCAAAACGTCATCAGTTCAAAAGGTTTAAGAAAGATGTGATAAGAAAATGGTTGGTATCAGACGTGACTATAAAATGTCAGACGCAAAGCACTTTGATGTCTGATATTTTGTCTGACGTGGCAGAAATGTTTTCAGTTACACTGTGATCAGCACTAGAACACATTTTGAATATATGCTAATAGTGAATAAATCTAACTTGCATTTCAGCCATTTTCTCTATGGTGGGGATTATCACTCAAAACACTTTACCCCTTTATTTGCTCAGAGATTCATTTTCAAATTTTTTTTTTAGCACTATGTAGTTAATGTTAGTTATGGTATGAATATAAAACATTAAATTAATAGCACAGGCACACTATTACAATTCATGTGTGTATTGTTTCATTCATGGTATTGTTTCATGTATATGCATACATATATATGTTTGTGATAGGATTAGTGTGGTATAACCTTTATATTATAATTCTTTTTATAATGCAGAGTATATTTTGAAATACTTGGCCTGATATAGGTTTTCTTTTGTAATAGAAATTATTCATTTTCTGCTGATGGATCAATGTGCTCTAGAGGCATCATTAAATAAAACAAACTGTACTTTAAACTTTGTTTCAGTCATGAAGACTTAGATACACACATTAATCTAATGGCATGTGCACACTATAACAATTCATGTGTGTATCGTTTCAGTCATGAAGACTTAGATAACAAGAAGCAAATCACACCTCGACGTCGGCGGATTGGGTATCCTCCGATCACTCCCAACGCTTGTCTCAAAGACAGCGTCACAAGTGCTGTGTTTGATTTTATGTGGCAAGAGGTAACTTAGAAAGATAAATTGCATGTAATTTGATCTGTTTTATTTGTATATAAACACTTCAAAGGAATTTATTAGATGCATTGTTTGTATTATTGCAGTCTAAGCAAACCTATAATTATGTAATAAAATAAATGTTGATGTTAAATTTTACAACCTACTTTTTCATATTTGCCTTTGTAGTTTGATAACATGAATTTATTAGATAAAAAGCAATACATTTAAAATTAAAACCATTATATATTTGAAATTAAAACCATTATATATTTGAAATTAAAACCATTATATTTAGTAGTGCTTAAATTTTTATTTGCTTTTTTAGCACCTACATTTTTAGGTTTTATGGTGCTTTTCAAAGAATGGTAGAAATATGTGTTAAAGGTTTAAGAATATAAAATGTTAAAAATAGATAAAGCTAACTATTTGCCTATAAAATTACAATTTTTATTGATGTATACATTTATAGATGTGTAGTAAAATTAGTGTGGTATAACCTTTTATATTAATTCTTTTTATAATGCAGACTGTATTTTGAAATACTTTGCCTAATATAGGTTTTCTATGTAATAGAAATGACTCGTTTTAACTGATAATATTTCATCCATATACTTTTGTTTTAGATTATTTCATGGATGAGGACAGTTATCAAAGAATATTCTATTTTACTTGGTAAGTCTTTTAATTACATGTTATCAGAAAAAAGATTATTATTAAAAAATTATTATTATATTTTTTGAACAGATCATATTCATAGATGTTTTAAATATAAGAGATATGTCAGTGTTATAATTATTTTTCATTTCTTTTTTTTTGGAGGGGGGTTATTGTTATTTAAAAAGTCTTTTTGTAAACAACAATAACCTCCCGCCCTCCCCCCCCCCACAAAAAAAAAGAAAGTATTATAACATTGATATATATCTTACATTAAATACATCAGTTCAAAAAATACACTATCGATACCCCAAACTGTGTGTGGATTAACGGTAAAACGAGTGTACGATTCCTACAAAACAGATAATGTAATTTTTTAAGAACGACCAGTTAAATACAACATATTTTAATCAATTTGCTAAATGTTAAATACACTGATCGTGGTAAACAAAAGACACCCTGTCGAAGAGACACGATAACGATAACGTCGCATGCCTGAATTTGCATGCATTAAGGGAAATTAGCTATTTTGCACATGCATGTCCTATAATGTCAGCTGTCAAGGCTACTTCAATTTTATTTAATGTTTCTGAATAATAGTAGCTTTTTAAAACTTTTTCTTAACATACGAGGAGAAAAAAGTAAACTTACCAAGAGCAATCAATTCCTAATTTCATATCCATGATAACTTTCAGCAACTGCTAATTTAACTCCCCAACCCAATGAAAAAAATTAAATAAATAAAAACGTGTTAACATTGATTAAATAATCAATATTTATACTATTAGGCCTACAGAGGTGCAGAAAAGGGGGAAAAGTGATATTTTATTTTACTAATTTAAAGAAAAAAGAAAAAACACTGGGGTTGTGAAAAATATATTAATTAAATTATTTGGCCTTATATTTGGGCTCATAGAAGGTCACGTGACATATAGCAGATGTCACTAATGCATCGTTTTGTGTTTACTATTTCTGCTAGTCACTGTGCCCCTAAATTGATACTTATAAAGTTTAAAGTGTGGGGTAAAAAGGACTTAGTAAAATTTATGGTTTTAGAGGATAATAAACATCTGAGGTCAGTTACTTGTTGGTTTTGACCTCATTGTTGTTGAAAATCATTTGGATGTTCACAGAAATACTTTGCCAACATTGATCAAGTGGATTTGAACAAATCCGCTAAATTCTGCACGCGCCGTGCACGAGAAAACAAACTGCATCAAGTTAGAGGTAGAACAGAGTTAGGGGTTGCATCTATTGACGATAATAATAATTTTAGACTGAATAATTTTATTTTTTTTATTTTAAATAACAAATTCCATTTTTATATAAAGTGATTCAAATGTGTTATTGCTGTAAGTATAAAGTTAAATTTTAGAGGTATAATCAGTTATTTGCTGGAAATTACATTTGTTTGTATTATTGCAGAGTCTAAGCTTCCTGGTGCAGCATCACTAGTTTATCCGTTGAACGACCAACCTCCATCATCACGGGAGCCATCATATGCTCTACAGCACAGGGTATGATCTTGTGTAACTTCTAACTGTCCTTTTGTAATAAGTTTAGAAAAATATAGAAAATTATATTTACTTCCTTTCACGTATTACTGTAGTTCTGAAATAGTTTTAAAACTACTTTTTTTATATCTTTATAGAATCAATCTTTTAAAACGTGCATCTATACTTTTTTTTTTACACAGGTGCAAACCCTTTTTCTGTACATCCATCTGTCCAATCTTCCATCCATCTGACCACCTACCCACCCATCCATCCATCCAACCAACCAACCAATCTTTATTCATCCATTCATTCATCCTTCAACCAATCCATCCATCCATCCATCCAATCAGCCATCATCCTTGCATCTATCTATTTGTTCAGTTCCAACATGACTAATAAAAAACAGATTCTGTCCTCATGTCCGTGCGTCTGTCTGTGTGTTGTGCTTGCAGCAGCAGCAGCTCTACCCTCTACAGAGAACTCACACACATCCTTCCATCCATTCATCCATCCATCCATGCATGCATCTTTGCATCAATCTGTTAGTCCAGTTCCAACATGTCCACTTGTCCGTGCATCTGTCTGTATGTTTTTTGTTGTGCTTGTAGCAGCAGCAGCTCTACCCTCTACAGAGATCTTACACACATCCATCCAGCCATCCAGCCATCCATCCAGCCATCCATGCATCTTTGCATCAATCTGTTAGTCCAGTTCCAACATGTCCACATGTCCATGCATTTGTCTGTATGTTTTTTGTTGTTCTTGCAGCAGCAGCAGCTCTACCCTCTACAGAGAGCTCACACACATCTAGGAAGCAGCACTGACAACCAGAAATCATTCGAGGGTCTCCTCAACATTTCTCCAATCGCTCTCAAGGACCGCCATGTTTCCATGTAAGTTCACAAAGTTTTATTAACATCAGTGGTCTCCCCAGTATTCAGGAAAGGGATGGAAGGAATTGGTAGAGCTGGTTCCACTTATAGGAAGGGATGGTACCTACGATATGCAGGGTACATGTACTTTGAAAATGTCTTTGTGTAATTTTACATTAGCTTTTATGGCAACATTACCAGTAGCTGTTAAAAATTTCATGTGCTGAAAATATCTCATTATATTCCATTTAGGTCTTATTGACCTTGTATCTGTGAATCTGGTGAAAATTAATTCAAAGAAAAGGGTTAACAATATTGAAAAAGTCCTGAAAGTGTTTTTTAGCTTTCAGAAATAGAAACTCCAGTGACAGACTGTCTAAAGCATACTGTTAACATAATGTCAAAGGTAAAACTTGCAACTTATCATGCCAGCTTTCTTGGGTTATCTCCCTGTTGTATTCTCAAATTACTTTAAAATATTCATGTGTATTAATAATTTATTAATTGACTTCAGCATCTCTATTGATTATTTTGCCTACGAATCTAAACTTGACGATGTATTTTGAGTTATTTTTAGAAGTTATTTTTATATCTTTGAGTCTTCACTAATGTGCGGATGTCCTGGGATTGATTCCTCATACGTCAGGCTATTTTAGGTTTTATAATCTATTTTCATAGTCTTGATATATTTGGCATCTTCCCCCTCCCCACCATTCTTTTTGCCATTTTTTAATTTTTATAATTATCCAAGGGATAAAGTTACATATATAACAAACACATTCTTTACTGATATTTTAGCTATTGTTCTTTATCAGAAAGCAAAGAATTTTTCTGCAGGCTTTGCATATTGGAGAATAACATCATATTGATAGATACAAAACCATTATAATACAATCCGTTAATAATACACACATATTGTTAAACCAGACTTTGATATTTTTTATTGTTTTAATATGGCTTAATGTTTTTGAAGTAAAACTGAAATTTCCCAATGTGTTTGTGAAACTGCTAATTTCTCAAAGTCCGAGCAGTGAATATCAAGTCTAATTTCAGAAATAAAACTCTTTTTTTTCTATTTCATTCAGTATTTGATGTCTTGTATATCAGGTAACAAAGCTGTATAAAAATCATCTTATTGTGTCCTGGCACTCAAAATGTGATCATTTCTGCAATGGTTCAACAACAAGAAATTCTACAAATAGTAAAATAATAAAACAAAATCTTACATTCATATTTAACAACTGTTAAATAGGACATAAATTTTAAAATCTTGTATTTAATTTTAAAAAATCACTACAATATATACTAGATGATGTGTTCTACCATACAAGATATGTTTCACAATCAACACATTATTTACATATGCTTGCAACCTAAAAATGTTCAAGCACGTGTATCGAAGGCACAAGCTAAGTCTTAAAATAAACAGTGTATTAAATAAATATAAGTTGTTCTGTGGGTTATTCCAGGGATCCGAGCGAGTCTCACGGTTTGACGACAACTCGACCTGGCACTAGTTTGCAGATCAGACGACCAATGAGTGTTAGACCAACGCAGAAGCCCAAAGTGCGGTTAGCTCCTCTGGCGATCGATAGATCAAAAACACCCAATGCTGTAAGTATCAGCCATGTTTTTATTTGAGACTTTCCTTAATTTGTGTTGGAGGTATTTGTGAGTGCTGTTGTGATATATTTTAAAGCAATAAGTTTCCTACTTAAGCAGTTTACAAATTTATACACATAAAATGTTGATTTTGAAATGGATTTCTTTCAACGTTTTAGTATTACAGGTCCAAGATCCCATATCCAAAACCCTTGGGGCCAGTTGTGTTTCGAATTTCAGAATAAAGGTAGCTCCCACAGTTTAGTGTAGGGCAGAACCCCATAATCAAACATTAATACTGAAGCAAAAATTTATGAATACTCACATAAATAAATAAAATAATGAGATAATTATAGACCATAAATACTCAAGGACATTTTATTTCCAAGAAAAACATTCAGTAAAACTAGAAAATGCACAGCTTCAAATGAACCGTAATCAAATACGCTGTATCAGCGAACAGCAGACACACATGTGAAACACAACATCTGCCTGCTATGTGCTGCCGCTATGTCATACCTTGAGTGATGTGGCAAAGGGTTAAAAAACCTGGTTTTCGGAACTTGTCAATTTTTGGATTTTCTGAAGTGGGATTGTGGACCTGTAATTTAAATTTGTATGCTGGCCTACCCATCCTAATCCTTACCCCTTCTTCCTGTTGTAAAATTGATAATTGTGAGCAGCCCCTAAAATTTACGTGAAACTGACTAAACATTTTTAGATTTATTCATCAAGGGTTAAGAAAACCTAGATATCTCTGCAAGCCACAATAAATTTCAATCATGATTGACATTACTGGGTCAGGATCATCTTGAACGTATTTATAAATATAACAGCTTTTATTTCACACTTTTTTTATTAGATTAATTATATTGTCCATGTTTTTTACACATCAGTGCTTGAATCAATATTGGTCCATTTTACTGGAAAAGACAATCATTAAATGTAATTATTTGTGGCAATAAAATCTTAGTCTGCTTCTTTAATGTAATTATTTGTGGCAATAAAGTTCTGATTGATTCTTCTAATTAATAGCTTGAGGCAATGCAGTTTGAGGTGCTTCTTTAATTAATATGCTTGAAGAGGTTTGGTTTATGTGTTTCAACTTGTGCTTCAATGAGTGTATCAGATTACCCATAGTGCAACTTGTGTGTGTGGTCTTGTTGCATGATTTAGTCCATCTGTGACCCATGACTACAGATCTCAACATAAATGCACTGATTTTAAGCCATTCAGGATATAAAAATACCACAATAATGCCAGTGTTTATTGAATCAACTAGTCCCATTAATAATGCCAGGGTTTATCAAATAAATTTACTCAATATAAAAATGCCAGAGTTTATCAAATCAATATATTCGCTATAAAAATACCAGAGTTTATCAAATCAACTACTCACGATAAAAATACCAGAGTTTATCAAATCAACTACTCACTATAAAAATACCAGTTTATCAAATCAACTACTCACGATAAAAATACCAGAGTATCAAATCAACTACTCACTATAAAAATACCAGGGTTTATCAAATCAATTATTTGCTATAAAAATACCAGAGTTTATCAAATCAACTACTCACGATAAAAATACCAGAGTTTATCAAATCAACTACTCACAATAAAAATACTAGAGTTTATCAAATCAACTACTCTCTATAAAAATACCAGTTTATCAAATCAACTACTCACGATAAAAATACCATGTTAGTTGCTATAAAAATATCATAATTTATCAAATCAACTAGTTACTATAATTTCAGTTTTTTTTAATAGTGAATAAAAGCTTAAATATCTGGACAATTTTAAAGCCAAACCTGATAATATGATCTCAGTCTAAATATGTTTGTATTATATATATTTTTTAATGTTCTAATTAATGTTAATTGTTTATTCACAGGATGATGAAAGAAACACGCAAATAGCCAGTGATGCTTTACTGGTAAAGAAAATAATGCCAAACTCAACAACTCGTCCTGCCTCACCCCCAACCAATCCAGCTTTCCACAGAAACGGAGCTCTTCCACCCCTCGAAATGCTAGACCCATCTACAGTAAGTGTTTTTCATTTCCTCTGTCATTCTGTTCAGTAAGTCTCATATTATGTGAAATACTATTTATATTACAATGAGTGTATTTTTAATTGTACATCATATGCGAAAATGAGTGACATACAGTTGAAAACACATGTTTTAATATAAACAATATTACATGGGACATCATTCATTATTCTATTTATTTATTTACTTGCTCATCATCAAAGGATGTAATTAAGTGCACAGTGACACAGCTCAGCTTCCTATGCTGTCTGTCCAAGACAGAAGTTAGTGTTAGAAGGAGAAATGAAACCCGTTGCCACCACATTAAAGTTAAGCAGCTAGGGATCTTTTATATGCACTATCCCACAGACAGCAAATATCATGACCTTTGATAAACCAGTTGTGGACCACTGGTCGGTGTATATGGTATACACCCACCCAGTTAGCCTTGCGGAGCACTCACTCTGTGCTATTAGTTGTAGGGCTATAGAACTAAAGTAAGTTACTTGCAATAAATTGCATCGTTCCGTTTTTGCACGATTCTAATTACCTGTTTAACGCTCGGCTGATTACCTTTTAAGTGTTCTAAGGCAACAATGGCATTAAATTTTCAGATTTTATTCTATAATGCATTAGTCAATTAGTTCTCAATACATGTGTGTCTGTTGCAGTAATATACTGAGCAGCAAAAGAAACACAAATGTTTGTTCAGATCCAGTTTAATCAAATTAGACGAAAAATTGATAAGACCATAAAACTCATACTGCACACACTTTACACTTCTCTGCACATGCCTCCGATAGGAAAACAATCAATGTCAAAATATGGTTAACTTTTATTCAATCAAACATTGCAAATTAAATTTGTGTTTCTTTTGCTGTTCAGTTTATATCTAAACCAACAGGAGTAGGAAAAGTATGGAGGTGTTACGATGTTTTGTAGTTATTTTGATTAAATTGTTGGGGAAGAGGGGATTTATTATTATTAATATTAATACTATTATTTTGTATGGAGGTGAATTTTCATTATTAGTCACTGGATGGTTTCAGAAATTATCATATATAGGGTCAGTTTATATTTCTCAAGACTTGTTATTTTATCAGAAAACGTCCTTATAACAAAATTATTAACGTAGCTTTGACTAGATTGGCTGGTTGTAATCATTTGTAATCAGTGAGATTACTGGTTCTTGAATGTCATGTGGCATTGATAAAATAGTATTGGCTAACAAGTAATTCTTTTATTGATTTTGTTTTAGTTAAAGAATAAAATTGTTTTAATGGATTACCACTGAAAGTAGATGACACTTAAATCATAATGACATTTGTTTTTCAGTGCACAATGGTAAAATTAACATGCTCTTTCTAAAAGGAATACACTCTAGATGAAATAATTTTGTTTTGCAACGTACTAAATAATGTATAAATGTAGCTCATTTATTTTTTAAATTAATTTTATGATGAAAGTTAAAATAATGTTGGCTCTTATTACTGATTTAAGTCTGTTTTTTGTTGTTTTGTTCATGACCATGAAAAAAGCTAAATATTTAAATGGAAATCATGAGGAACGGGATGTACATGTAGTTGAAAAGGTAGCATGTCTTCCTGTGAACTGGTTGGTCATCGGATCAATCCTTCTCAGTGGATCCATTTGCTATTTTCCGTTCCAACCAGTGGTACAAAACTCGTTCATCAAAGGCTGTGTATGTGGTGTCCTGTATGTGGGACGGTGCATATAAAAGAGTAGCCTATGTGTCAGCAGAGGGTTTCCTTTAAATAAATATGTCAGAATGACCATATGATTGACATCCAGATGCCGATGATAAGATAAAATCAATGTGCTCGAGAGGCGTCGTTAAATAAAACAGACATTACTTTACACAGACATTATGTTGTATTTTCAAATGTTATGTTGTATTTTCAAATGTTATGTTATTTTCAAATGTTATGTTGTATTTTCAAATGTTATGTTGTATTTTCAGAGAAAGTACAGGGCTAGTAGTGCTATAGATAACAAAGACATCCGAGCAAATAACTTCCGAGAACGCAGCAATTTGTCTAACGATCCACGACCTAGTACCACATTCGAGGTCAGGGTAAGTACTTGAGTTAGCTACTCTAAAACAGATATCAGAGTTCAGTCCAATCCAAGGTGGTCGTTACTGGTCGGTCCAAACCAGCACTTTAATGTTCCATCCATTGTAATTGCTGTCTGTCATTTATGACTACCACTTATAATATTATGTCAGTATAATAAAGTCATGATTTTAATGAAAGCCTACCATACACACCACACACCATGTTTACCATGTTATTTCCATTACTCATAAATGTCTGTGTAATTTATTTTACTAAAGATTTAAAATATATTTAAATTCGCTCACGCTTTGCAAATCGCTGCTTCATAACCAAAAGGATGCATTTTGGGGTAGAAGGTAATGGAGAAAAGCACCAAAAACTGTTTCTCACCTAGACACAAGTTTTATGTGGAATATTTTGATTTCAGGATAAATGTGGGATAGCTTCAGAAACCTACACAAAACATTTGAGCACCAGATGCAGCTCACTTTAGGGCATTCAGTGATACCAGTAAGTGCCAAACCCAGACTTACACCCTTTGTGCACTAGATGCAGCTCACTTTAGGGTATTCAGTGATACCAGTAAGTGCAAACACAGACTTACACCCTTTTTGGTTCGGAAGCAGCGAAATGTTCATTCATTTACTATTTTGGAATTTATTCTTGAATCTTTTTTTTATATAGATAATTGTTTTAAGTTGGTTTTCAGTTTATTAAACTTTATATCTTTCAGTCTGACATGCAGTTTGTTGGATTTAGTCGCAGATCGTCCACACCGTTAGGGCAGTACAGTCTAAACACGAGAAACCAGTTTGTTGGTAAGTCATTATATTTTATTTCATACACACCTTTAACATGAGAGTCCTTTAATATGAGGTCAAAAATGACTGCCTATGGCAAAACAGTTAAAGTGATATCATTCATTATCATTTTTCTCAGTTTGACCTCAATGTGATCCTGATCGTTTTGCCTTTGATGTCTTCAAATTGTTATATATATTTCGATAAATGGTTTATAAAATCCCTATTTTGTGGAGATTAAGTGGTCTTTCTGGCCAGGTTTGACTGAATGTCATGTATTATTTTGTTTTTAATCTTGTAGGGAATAAAACTCTTGGTATTACGGGTAGCAGAGTAACGGGATCACAACCACCAGATATTGTTGAAGATCATGAGGGACCCATTGAAGGCCCAGTGCACCCACACTGGAGTAAGTATCATCATTACTGAGGAATCGGTTTTCATGACGGCTCTTAAGACATTTGCATGCCCTATAAGAACGTTTACATTTGCTTTGCTTTTACACCATGGTGTCCTTATCCCTATTCCACCCATGGCAATAATTGCTGGGCCCCTCTGACAGCAAATTTCAAAAACTGCTCTTTTTTTTTTTAATCCACAACATCAGGACATAAACTTGCCCCTGTTCTTACATAAAGCTTTATGTGAGCGGTATGTAGCTCAAATGGTAGAGTGTCCATCGGTGAAGGAGTTCGTCATCAGATCATTCCTTCTCAGTGGACCCATTTGCAGTTTGGGTTATTTTCTGTTCCACCAAGTGGTCCACAGATGGTTCATCAAAGGCTGTGGTATGTGCTGTCCTGTCTATGGGACAGTGAATGTAAAAGAACCCTTGCTGTTTATCAGAAAGAGTAGCCTATGTGGCGCAAGCAGTTTTCCTCTAAAAGTATAATAAAATCACCATATGATTAATGTCCAGTATTAAAAGATAAAATCAATGTGCTCTAGAGGTGTCATTAAATAAAATAAACAAAAATACATAAAACTTTACAGTCTGAACTTAACATAAATATGTCCTGTTTGATTTTAATTTTATACAAGTTCAGGATCTGGTTCAATAAAAACATACCATGGTGTATTTTAATGGCCATATTGGAATATCAAATGGGAGTGCTACTGCTGTTAAGAATTTTGAGACCTAAGTGTGAAGATATTACGACAAAGAGGTCTAATTTTAATGCTTGCTCCGAGGTTGGAGTCGTGTAGAAAATAAACTGGAATAATAAAACATTGGATGCATTCATTTACATATCACAGTTTATATTGAATCTTTTCTTCTTTTCTTTCGGTGGTTGGGTTGTTGTTTTATTTTAAAGTCTTTAGGCTATGTAATCTTGGAATGTTTTACTGGTGTAATGCTTGGTCTTCATATGTGTAACATATTTCTTTTAAAAAGAGTAACAGACCAGATTTCTTTCATTGGACACCAAATTCTGTATATTTCAGGGTTCCCATGGTCATTAAAAATCTGGAAAGGTTTTGAAATTTGCGTTAAAACTGAAAAGTTTTGAAATTTTGGTTAAAACTGAAAAGTTTTGAAATTTCTACTTGTTTTTTTTTTTTATATAATTATTTATTCAGATTCATTTCAGAATTCTTAATCTTAATTTATTAAATATTAATATGGGGTAAGTTAATTGTTATTTAATAAAGAGGTTTTTTTGTGGGGTTTATGTGGGCTGTTTTTTATTATTAAGATACATTTTTAATGAAGTCAATTATCGTTGTTTTCAGCAAGAGTATCTCGATGGAATGTGGATGATAAATAGTAGACAAGTCAGCATATCTGAACGTCATACTAACCTGTTTTTCATTTCTACTAACAACTTTCTTCTCTTATTCTTTTGCAGTGTTAATTTTATTTTATTTTCTAAATACCTCTATTTTATTTATACTGTTATTTTGTTGTCAATTATTGAAATTTAAAAAAAAAAAAATCTTTTTATATGTAATAATTTTCTTTTTATTTTATATAATTATTTATTTATTATTATTTGAGAGCCCTTCTGAGCCATCAGACAAGATGTATCTGATTAAGACACATTTTTTTACATTCAATTTACTTATTTTAAATTTCAATTCTTGTCCACGTTTGGTTGGTAAAACTTAAAATAATAATAATAATTCTATGTCAGTATTGTATAGTTTGGCAAGAAATATCATTGATATGTCATACAAGCTGACAATTTATGATAAAATAATCACCAAATCTGTTATGAATATTTGAAAGCAAATTTAAAAAAACAAGTTATATTCTATTAAAGGAGTTGTCATCTTGTTTTAATCTGAAAACAGGTAAAAAAAAAAAAAATCTTTCAACATACATTTAAATAGTACTGTAACATGTTATTGAGCTTTTGAAGTAGAGTTGAAATAAACTTGTTTCAAATTCAGTAAATTCCATCAATTTACAACTGGTAGGCAATGCATAAATATTCCATAACTTTGAACATTTTACCTCCTTGAGGAATATTAATTATATTTATATTATTTAAAATGATTAAAATGATTGTATTTCACAAATTTAATTATCTGTAGTGTCAGATATAGTATCCAAAATGGCCGACTACTTCCTGTAATGGCATTCACATATAGAGAACAGTAATTTACTAGTTGTATTATTTATCTTAGATTCATTGAAGCTTTTTGTTTAGAGTGCAGTTATTTGATTTGCTGCACTTTTCAGAGTGTTTGCAGAGCACGGTTTGCTGTTGAATTTTGTTTTCATAGTTACTAGCTTATTTTCAAAACACTAGCATTTGAGACACAAAATTATTAAAAACTAAAAAAACTACATCTTAGTTTAAATGTTTGGGTTGTATTTTTATCTTCTTTCTGAACCATCAGACAAGATAGTAGAAGTTTGGATTTTATATATACTGAACAGCAAAAGAAATTCAAATGTTTGTTCAGATCCAGTTTAATCAAATCAGATGAAAACTTCATAAAATCTTAAAACTCATCCTGCACAAGCTTTAAACTTCTCTGCACATGCCTCCAGTAAGCAAAACAGCCAACATCAAAATATGGTTAACTTTTATTCAATCAAATATTGCAAATTAAATTTGTGTTTCTTTTGCTGTTCAGTATATTTATTATTTTTCTGTACATGTTCATTAATGTTTGGAACATGAATTTGTTTTGTTTCTATCAAATTACTTAAGATGTGTTCACAGTATTTCAACATTCTTTTTAATTTTTTTATTATTATTTTTTAATGAAATATTGTTGAGAGATTTTGATGAATTGGTCTTTCTGATTAGTTAAAAAATGTTTTACTGATATTTCTTTTTCTTGGTGTAATTTAATAAATTTCAAAATTTAAGACAGAAATTGAATTTAGTGAAAAAGCTAAAATATAAATAAACCAAAACATTTTTTTTAAATTATATTTATTATTTAATCTTCATTATTGTGTAAATTTAGTCTTAAATTCTTAATGCTATACAAGATGTTATATGTGCATATTAGGGTGTCATTCATTAATATCAACATTTTCTAGTTCATGTGCTTGATGTATAGGTTCAGTATGTGGTCAGGTGAAAGAGGGAGTCACGGTCTGCATACAAATTTAAATTTATCATTAAAATATCAGTCACACCCTCCCACCAAAAAATTCATTTTTGAGCATACTAATTTTTGGGGAGTAGGGGAGGGGAGGAGGTTCTGTAAATGAGTATTATCTGTATGGTTGATTGTATGGTTAACAAAACCCCCACCCCCCACCAATATCTATCTGTGTGAGTATGAAAAATATGACATTAGTGAATAACACTTAAGTTTGAGTATTGAGTACAGACTCCAAAGTTTTGTTGGGTCTATATATTTATTTTTCAAGTTACTTTATATTTGTTATGATGTTTGATATAATCTTACATTGTAATTTTATGTTTTCTTAATTTCAGCTG
Source organism: Symmetromphalus regularis (assembly GCA_032355785.1). Classification (NCBI taxonomy): domain Eukaryota; kingdom Metazoa; phylum Mollusca; class Gastropoda; order Neomphalida; family Neomphalidae; genus Symmetromphalus; species Symmetromphalus regularis. The sequence continues at coordinate 7,579 of JAULBS010090244.1, read as the reverse complement.
CAAATCCATCAGGCATGAAATCGTACCGCCGAGGTCGAACTTCCAGCTCGTTGGTACCCACATGATCTTCGCTGGTTGGCATACCGATTAACCAATGAATGACATTACTGATGTGCATTGGTGTTTTCACTCCCTTTCCACTTTAAATGAACAAGGACAAATTGACTACTGTGGAAATTTGAGGATTGAAATTCCTTTTTTGAGTTTTCCGCCAATGGTGAAAATGTGTTTTAGAAGTGCTAGTCTCAAACTGAGAAATTTCACAGACACCGTGTTATAGGCAGGAATAATTTACCTCAACCAAAATGTCTACCTTTTGATGTCTCCGAGACAAGAACTGAATCTCGTACATTTGTTTTCAGCGAACTTGTGGAATTCAAGTATTTATCTGAGTTCCCAAACTGTTATTAGTGAGACATGATATTGTTGCATTGACAAGGGTTAAATTTTTGTTTTTATATCTGTGATTCAGAAAAACAAAATTAGTTAAATTGCTGGCACAAGTGAAGATTTTGGTACGGTAGCTAAAAGCATGGGCAAGCCCAAATTGTGTAGGATGATTTTCATCAGATGGGGCAACTACAGACATGATGTTGATCTATTTTATCAGAGTAACATGGGTTATTCATGTTTCTATGTAAGTTTGGTAAAAATGGGACCAAGATTGAGTTTGAAAAACAGTTGTTCATACTGATATTAAATGGACAAGTTTTGTGTGACAAGATTGACTGTTTGCACTTTTGAGACAACCATTCCACACTTGTGTTTATTGTGCTAACTACTCAAGACAGTTGCTGTGGAGTATCATTATCAATTATTGTGATTGCAAACTATGCTTTTTGTGTAAAATAAAGTGTAAACTATATGATGTGGTAACTCAGTCTGTTTGGACTTTGAGTAAATATGGCTTTATAATTTTGATCAATCAAAAACTGTAAATGCCAGTTATATTTTACTTGTAAGTGTACAACATAGGGACAGTGAAAGGTATTGCCATATAACATGAACCTATCAACAACGTATCATCTGTAACTGCTGATTATTGAAAGATGGTAGAAAGAATTTAACTTGGGATTTCAACAACAAAGATTGTTCTAAAACAACAACATTCTTTTAGTGAAGATGTTGATGAAGATCACAAAGATTGCACTGCTTTCACTTGGTGATGCCGTCAAAAAGATGAAGGTATTGTTTTAAATTTGGGATTATTGTCTACAAAGATTGCATTATTTTCTCGAGCTGAAGACGTCAGAAACGTGAAGATATGGTTTTAAACTTGGAATTGTCATCTACAAAGATTGCATTGTTTTTTCTAGCTGATGTCAGAAACGTGAAGATATTGTTTTAAACTTGGAATTGTCATCTACAAAGATTGCACTGTTTTCTCGAGCTGATGACGTCAGAAACGTGAAGATATTGTTTTAAACTTGGAATTGTCATCTACAAAGATTGCACTGTTTTCTCTAGCTGATGACATTAGAAAGATGAAGATATTGTTTTAAACTTGGGATTATTATCTCTGTGTATTGTTTTTAACAGACTTCACGTATATGCCTTCAATAAGAATAAAAGTGCAGTTTTGTGTGAATATATACTCTTAATTGCTTGGTAAAGAATTACTCTTACGACTTCCAAAAATAAGAAAATGGCAGCTTTATATGCATATTGACTGATTAATAAATTGTTTTAGACTATTATAAATTTATGAGCAAAGTGACTCATAAACATGTTGAAGAAGGTGATAAAAATACTTAGCAAACAGGCATTTTGGCATTTTTTAAACCCTGTTTTTAACCAAGATTGCCTTTAACGTGCAGAAAAATTAAAATGGCAGTTTGCTTATAAACTCAGGAGTGACAAAATAAATAATCTATGGATTTTTCATATTTAAGTAGACCACAGATGATTTCCAAAAAGACGAATATGGCAGTTTTATATCCAAAAAGACGTGACTGTTGCATAAAAAAGTATTTTCGTTACTTCCAGAAAGATGAAAAATAAGTGTTTTTGTGCATATTGACTTCGTACTGTGAGATAAATAATTATGATCATAAAATTGTTTATGTTTCTATGGAGACAACTTCATTGAAGAAATATAAAAATGGAAGTAAATTATAGCAAATAGTTTGTGTTAGTTGAAGATAATTTTACAGAAAGATTGGCATCGTGACTTAATGTTGTTATGTGCCAACTCAGAACTGACTCATGTCATTACAAATTTTGGTGATGGAAGCAGATTTTTAAAACTATTGAATCTGTTATTCTGTATGAAGAAAGAAGCAGATTTTGTTTAAAATAAACATTATTTACCTCAGAATATGAAATCATTTGAAAAGATCAAGATCTCCAAATAATGGAACATTTTGTTAAGAATCATATCACAAATTGCTATGCAAATTTAAGAGATTGCTATACAGTTTTAACATACAAAATGAGCAATTGCTAATCATTTTATACTGATAGCAAATGTTGCTAATACATTTTAAAACAAAATGTTTCCTGAATGATGCCCCAAAAAGACAAAATTATTTTATCTCTTTGAATACGAGCCCTCTGTCATAGGACTGAAAATATTCACATTTGCCATAAAAGATGTGTGTTTAGCAAAGTCTGGGAGTGAAAATAAATTTTAAAAACCACTGAAGTACTTTTTTTTTTTTAATCCAAAATTGATTGACTCGAGAAAAGTAATAAACAGGAGGCTTCTTCAATTTCACTAGAGTGACTGGTATTTATGGCACTTTAAAAATATCAAAAACTCACTTTATTATGGAATTATTTATATGAGCTATATTTATCATTTTATTTTGAGATTAAAAAACAAAACAATAGTTATTTATTATTTAATCATAATAAAGAAAAAACCGAACTGATGTCAAAAATATAATAAAAGCTGATATGGAGATGATATAAATGCTAACCCACTTCCTCATAGATGAAATAATTTTGTCATTTTTGGCTTAATTTAATTTCCTAATCCCTGATAAGACTTTTGTTCACAGCATAGGAAATTATTAAAGCAATTTTATCACAGGTTTTTGGTGTCAAATGTATCAACTCAGTTGCACATAAAAGTTAAAAATCAAGATAAACGTATTCAGTTTGCCTGTCAATGTATTAAATATACTTTAACAATTATGATATTTATGTAGAATTTTGGTAGATTAAAACTATATTATTCTGTAAAAACTAAATTTATTAAAATAAGTATAAAATTATTGATTACAGGTCAGACATTTATTTATGTTATTTGTTTATTAATGGTTAAAATTTCTTAAGAGGCATTAATATGAAATTTCTCTTAATACAAAGCAGATATATTTAACTATTCATGCTAAAAGTGTTCGTACAAGTCAGACATTTTAATTAGTGATGATATTTTGTTAAAGGCATAATATGCATTTTCACTTAACGGTAATACAAAAAAGCATTTTTTATGTAGAAAACTAATAAATTTATGCTTAAAATGGCAGAAAAAAGAAAATTTTCATTTTTATCAATATAGTGGCTTACATGTATGTATAACAAAAGATAAACATTTTTCACCAATTAGCTGTGATTGAATGGTTGACCATCTACCTCATTTGTGAGGTACAACATTTGATATTTACTGGTTGTGTGGAATTAAAAGTGTATTTATAAATTCTTTTCATGATTTTATGTTAACAAATAAGATGCCTTTTCATGTCAATTATTGAATACTGTGATACACATTTTGAAATAATGCTATGGTGACAAAGGGCAGCAATATTGTTGTACTCTACGTTTATCCACTAGGTTAAATCATGCAAGTTATAACTGGGATTTATACAGGATTGTTTACCACGGTCCTATGGCTGAATGGATTGGGAAAAGTATGATTTCAGTCATAATTGGGAAGTTTTTTTCACACCTGAATTTACGTAACTGTAATATTATATAAAACATATATTAATTTAATTTTAATACTTATTTTTTTATTAAAATTAAATATTGTAATAAAAGTAAAAAATTTACCAGTTTTCATTAGGCTTTTTTTTTCACCCCGTTAATAATTTATTGTCCAGAAATTGGTAATTTTCTGTGCCCTTTGCCTTTGGGAAGAGGACGATGTTTGGTACAGTATAAAGTCTGGATAAATCCCTGTAACTATATATACACATGTTCAGCAGAGGTGCAAATAGTTGTTTATCCTTTTAATGCTGTTACCAGATAGAATGTAACTTGTGGAACAAAATTGGAAACAAAGATTAATAGAAAAAACAAGATGTAAAAAACATGGACATGAAAAATAAATAAATTGTAAAACATTTGATATTGATATAATTTTTTTAAATATTACAATGTATATGTTCCATTCTGTTTTCAAACTTGTCTCCCCTTTTATTTGTAAGATTATTTTATTTTTCATATCTGAAGAAGAATGTTATTAAAAAATATTCCTAACTTAAAAATTATCTTAAAGTCACTAATTATTTAATATCTGTAAATTGAATTAGTTTACAATTTTCAGCCACTCGAAAAAAATTTAATTTTGGTTTTTTTTTCCATTCTTCTCTTTGGGAATCATGTTTTAAAAAACTAATACAAAACAAAAATGTCACCTGTTTTAAAAAACTGAAATACAGAACAAAAATGTCACCTTAGTCCATGAAGATTTCATATCAAGGGAATTAACTTGATTGTATGAATTATTTTATTGGTGCTCACAAAAACCAAAACAAATATCAGTTGTAGAAGAGAAAGGGTCATTATGGAACCCTTACAAATCGACTAGTAGTCTTATGTATATTATTTCTCAGACATTGTTACCTCCATTCTCAATACTTTTCTTTTTTTGCTTTTTAATTTTTTTTTTTTTAAATAAAATCATGGTAACATTTTTGTCATTTCATAATTATAAAAAAAAAATCGTGATCATACAAATAAAGGAAAAATGAAGCAATAAATTTGTTGTTGTTTTTGAATTTGATATCATTTAACTTCTATATTACTAATGTTTTAAGCCAGGTTGCATGCAGGAGTAAGTGTTGGAGCCGATACAAGAATTGAAAATCTGTTACCTTGAAAGAATTCAAACTCCATACCTACCATCTTTGAACTTTGTGAACTGACTACTAAAATTTCAAGGGTTAATACCAAGTTAGAAACATCTTCATCCAACAGATTAAACTAATAACAATTAATGCTGAGGAAGTATCTTACATGTATATTTCAGTTAACGGTTTCCATTGGTAAGGACGTAGTACCTCATCTTCCAGTTAATTATTAGCATTGATGAGGAAATGGTATCTCATCTTTCAGCTAATAGTGTTGAGGATGTGGTACCTAATCTTTCAGTTAGCAGTTTGCATTGGTGAGGACATAGTACCTAATCTTTGTTAATAAGTATTGATGAGGATGTGGTACCTAATCTTTCAGTTAGCATTGTACCATGTCTTTAAGGTAGCAATTAAGTATCGATGAGGATGTAGTACCTCACCTTTCAATTAACAAGTGCTGATAAGAATGTAGTACCTCATCTTTCAGTTAACAATTAGTGTTTAGGATGTAGTACCTCATCTTCCAGTTAAGTGTTGATGAGGACATAGTACTTTTAGTGAGGATGTAGTACCTCGTCTTCAATTAACCATTAGTGTTAATGAGGATATAGTACTTCATCTTCCAGTTAACTATTTGTATTGGTAAGGACAAGTACCTCATATTTCAGTTCACAAAGTACTGATGGGCACTTCAATCATTCACCTTCCATATAGTAGTTTGTTGGTAAGGACAAACATCTTTTTAAAAAACTGACAAATGAACATGTTAATAGTATCACATTTTTTATTGTGAAAATTGCACATAGAATGGTTTTAATATATTTTTGAATGTAATAGCAAATGAGGTAACATGCAAACTGTTGAAAATAAAATGTTTTCAGTGTGTTAAAAAATGTGTTTTACAAAGCACAAAACCAGAGCGAATAAACATTCTATGAAATAAGCTAAATAAAGTTTATTTAGGACATTGTCCTACATGATAAGTTGATGTCCTATGCTACATTACAGTTAAAGGTAAGAACACAGCAAAAAAAACCTAGTAGATTTGAGAAATCTTCAACATACTGATCATGATGTGGTGCAGAGGGAAATTATTAACAATGCATCAAAAGAGTTCAAATGGAATAAACAAAAAAAATCCTGAGTTTAAAGTTTGGCCGAGAGAGTCTCAATTAACAATTGGCTAACTTAATAATTGGGATGAGATGGGCTTTAAAAAAAAATACATAAGTATGAGCCAGGCTCCTACGGGTTTTGAACCACTGTCATCAGCTTGAGATTCCAATATTCTACCACTGGACCATTGAGGCTCATTCTGCTGGACCACCAAGGGTCTCAAGTATAAATGAAGTCCAGTTACTAAGAAATCCGTAATCAAAACTGATAAATGGGAATTAACATTGAATAAAACATATGCCTGGTTTCTTGTGAGGTCTGTAGAATTAAATTAACATCACGCCTGAAGGAAATAAGAGAAGTAGTGTCCAATAAAACTTAATTGTAATGTGTCACCAGATATGTAAATAAATGTTTGTATATTTGCATTCTGTTCCCGAGTTGGAATGAAATATGCAATAAATCTTATCTTATCTTATCTTATGGGCTGGTTTAAATCACATCTTAAAACGGCTCATATGAGGCTATAAAAACTGCATATGAAACTGAACGGGAAAAATAGCCAATTAAATCAAAGCTACGTGCAACCTTTCAATAATTGTATACATCAAAATGGGGTTAGGTTGCTGGTTTTTGATACAATTGAAATGGTAACAACTGCTAATTTTACATAAAAATTGTCATGTTAATTTTACACTGGTATTACGTGTATATGAAATAAAAGTTCATTCATTCAATGAACTCTTTAACTTCAGTTCTTAGTATTAGCCCACTGGACAATTAAGGTTAACGTTGTTCAGATTGAGAGTTCAAGCACCTAGACCACTGGACAACGATGATTAACTATTTTCTTTTCATATACTGATGTTCCACACAATGTTACAATAATAATTTCCATCAACAAAGTCTTAAAAAGACTGCAAAGAAGATATGAAACAATAATTATACTTAAAGGCATAGTCCCACGGAATTTAAGTTTGTACTCTAAATATTGATTACAAATGAAACTTACGTGAATTTGTTATACAAGATCTCAATTTCATATCACGCAAGACATTTTAACTGAACAATGGTATTGGGAATTCCATGTTGAGTCGATTGATTTTTTTCTTCACATTTAAACATTTTAAATTTCAAGATCGTAACTCCTCGTTGGGCGAAATAAATTGGTACGAACTGTTTTTGCAGATACAAAAATATTCAGAAGTGATAAAATAACTGCTAATGGGGAAATACCTCTCATGTGATGCAAAATATATATGTCACGCCTTCAATGGAAAAACAAAACATTTTTTTGCAATTTATTTGTCTGTGCATAATTCATTATTATTTTTAAAATACTGATAAGAGAGATGTGGTGGTTACGTAAGTAGTTGAATGAAGTATTTCTATGGACAAATCAAATGTTTGTATTTAAAATTAATTCTTTGTTTGGAAATTAA
>JAULBS010090222.1:0-17532 GCA_032355785.1 Symmetromphalus regularis | reverse complement strand
AGGTCCGTAAATGCAAATTTGGATTGACGCTAATTTACTAGAATAACGTTAAAATCGAAAATAAAACATGGATATCCCCTGCCATAAATGCAGTTATTGTAACGCACGCTAAGAACCAAAATGACGCTCGCTTTTTTTTTGTGGGTCCTTGCTCGTAGACACAGAACCCAGACCCCCTCCCTCTCCCCCCCAGCAGTTCAGGCCCTTCAGGCCTTCACAAACGCACCCCCTAAAGAAAATCCTGCGTACGGGCCTGATATATGTAATATTTTAAGAATTAAGTTCGTGAACTAATTCCTATCCAGTCGTTAACAAACGCGATGCATCATTAGACCCTATATCTCGGTAATACTCTGCTAATAATAATTTACGAATCTTACCGATGTCAAAAGTCGAAATAAGCCGAGATACTCCGAATGTTCCCTCACCGGATATTGTTTTCCTATCATTGCGCATATGCAAATAATTGTATTTCCTGATCGGGGCGGGATCGGTCTTTTGGATAAGATCGTTTTTTGTTGTTGACAAATGATCGAGATAAACAACTATCAGCTGGACGTACTGTAATCAGGGTCTTGCCAATGGCTTTGGTGACAATACAGCGGTCACCTAGCCCAAGCAATGACCCCGAAGCGGTAAGCTTTATTTCGTCAATATAAACCAGTTCACAGGACTGGACTGGGATTGGGAAATTCGATTTGACGTTGTGCCTTTAAATGTTGATAAGCCAAAGTGTGACATTAGCTGTATTTTATAACGATTATCTCATTTAACAGACTTTACAGAGAAGACAATATTAAGAATAAAACGCTAATAATAACACATGTATGTTTCAGCTTCTATTAGTATTATTAATATTATCGTTCGATAGATTATATTTATCTAAACATTTCAAAAGATTTTTAACTTCATATCCTCGACATGCCAAAATGCATCGCACTAAGAGGAATTGGCTACTGCGCATGCACAGCTGAGTCACATAACACGCTTAACAACATCAGTGTTTACATTGTTGAATTTAGTAATTAATGCAATCAACAACAAAATATTTCTTACCAGGCTTTCTAGAATACGGTAGCCCGTGGCTAGTAGTTTTTGCAGACAGGCTACCAAATAATCACTTTCCACTTGCCCAACGGCTATTGAAACTTTTAAAAAATACCTAACTAAACCTCTTCAATGAAACAATTTTTTTTTAAATAAATAAAAAAGTGCCATTAATATTGACAAGATACATTTTTCTGCTGCATTCATAATTCATTCGCAATACAACACACTACGTTCAGTATTGGAAAGCATTCGATATGCTTTTTTTGATAAATAAAGTTTGACTATTATTAGCCTGGAACCTGTCAAATAACTCGCAAGCGTAATCTGCAAAAAAACGCAGTCCAAGATTTCTGTTTCAGGCAAGATGTTGAGATATCCCGAAGAGTACCGAATGGCTTCCGGTCAAAACAAATCAAGCTTTTCTGTTCTTTTATCGTTAAAAATACAATTATTATAAGTAATTAATGTACCCATTATTTTACTTTAGGTTGTCAGTTTTTAATCTTACTCTGAGTCAGTCATCCATCTGCGAAGTCTAAGACAATCGGATTGCACATGCCATTTTTCATAAATAAACATGTAGGTTCCTATCTGATAGATCTATTGTGTTCTTTTGTTTTTGAAAATGGTGACACTAATCTTACAGTGAATCAGGGTGCAAACATTTGCATTATTTGTAAAAGAATTTTTTTTGAAATCCTGCAAAACGTATCGAGTTGATCCGATCGTCAAGTTTGAGTTTTATTTTTAGGAGGTAGGGCTAGTGAATTTTGAAAATCACTGGTCCGACAGCTAGTGAAATAAAAAAAAATTCTAGAAGCCCTGCTTACACACCTGTATTTTGTGAGAAAACCAATTTCTAATGTGTTGTGAAATATTATAACTAATTTACTAAAGTACTAGTGCCAAAATGCGTCCCATTCATGTAATTATCGCATGTAGCTATCAGAAACATGTTCCCACCAAAAAGAATTACATGGTTTCGTGCTTGCTGACCAAAAACAGATATGTTTGACCTAAGAGGTAGACAATTCCAATTGCTAATATGTGACAAATTGCTTTGTAAAACCTGCCCTAATATTTGATTAAATCTCAAGAGTTGAAAAGAGCAGTAATCTATACTTGTGTCCCAAAAATATTTTTTGTCTTCTTTTCTGTGTGATCAAGACTTGTAAGTTGTATTGCCAATATGTGTGGTGCAATATTTTAAAATTCACAATCATTGTTTAGTGGGAAATAACATACGACACATTTTGGACAGAGGACTCATTTTGGCACTTTAGGATAGTCTTTAAGAAGAACCTTAAAATTAGTTTTGTCAGTATGTTTAGTCATCACACTGTAAATACTGTATTGTTTCTATTTTAGCACCCTCAAATATAAGTGCACCTCCCATTTTCATGAGAAATGGCACCTTTAAAATAGTAAAACTGCCTTTCCTGACTGCCGACTTGCAAGGAATAACGTATAATCCGTAAGCACATGACCCGTGTGCCTAATTCAACATGGAAAACGTCATAAATTTCCATATTCCAAATGGCCTTCCAATTACCGACCTTTCGATAAATGCACATGGTTAACACTTTTACATTCATGTAAGAAAAACAGGCTTCGTAAATTCGGACCATAATGTTTTTTAACAAGATGCCATTTTTTGCCCAGTGTAACTGTTTTCTAAATCCCCAGTGAAAATATCCTTTTTCTGCCGGTGTAAAATGTTCCTACTGGGCAGCAGAGCATTTTTTTGACATGTATTACAAAACGTTGTCTAGTACTCTAATTAGCAAGCCCTGTTTCCGTTTTGCATCGTACACTGGGACTATAAATAGAAACAATACAGTATCACTATGTAACCTCAACTTTTGTTATTATGTTCAGGGATCTCACTGACCTGAGATCTCGGGTCAGTGATGCACCAATCATCCATATGAACGCAGCAGCATATGTTCCCCCTTAAAAAAAAATTCTAAATCCCCTCAAAAAACATATATGTACATACATGTATATGACATTTTAAGTCTTAAAATAAGGACAGGGTTTGGACTATATAGAGTTAATACTTCGATAGACAAATGTATGGAAACTGGTCACTAAAGGAAACACAACACCATGCATGTCAAAACAACAGTTTGGATATCCGCAGCAATTTGGAAAGAAGGGATAAAAATAGTGCTAAGATGTTTAATACCAAAAGATAGCTATTGAATGTTAAAATCTAATTATAACACTAACAGACAAAAAAACATTAAAATTTGTGAGCTACTAACCACCTACTTTCTACATTTACATTTATAAGTGTATTCTGTATATTGTATAGTAGAACTTTGCAATCAACACAAATATTTCTTATCAGAAAGACTAAAATGTTTTTGTTGTTTTAAATAGGTACCTTAATGTTACGTTGACCTCAATCTCAGCTGAAACGTAACCACTATTTTGTATTATCTATAAATAACTACTATTGCGTATTACTCTTGTGACAAATAAAATCTAAATGATGCTAGTTCCCAGGACAGATCAGGGTGGAGGCTAACTTTTTTTCTGAAGTGTTACAGAACATGAACATGTATGTAGGATCACAATAATATCCTTGGAAGGTGGGACAGTAGCTTAAAAATGATTGCTTAAAAGTTATTTTATAATATAAATATATAAATTATATTGAAAGAAAGAAATGTTTGCTAAATGACTGGGTTGTGTAGTGGCGTGCTACCAGCCTTGCTCTCCTGCCAGTTACAGACTTGTAGAATACTGTTACAATACAAATGGCAAATTAATTTATGTTAACACTCATAACAGACAAAGCTGTTACTTACATTTACAGGATAATCTTTTCACAACTCTTATCAGTTTTTTTAAATCTCATTAATCAAGATAATACTAGTCTACATGTATGTAAATTGTAATTCTAAACATGATATAACATGTATGTTGTCTTTCACATGCAGATTTATTTTAATTTTATGTCCTTGAATGTTAATCATCAGTGTTATCGAGTGTATTGTATGTTAACTGGTACATGTAAGTTAGTGTATTAAGTTTCATACAAGTCACATATATGTGTACGTGTATGTAACTGTGGTGTTTGCAGAACCAGCATCTAATGTTGCTTTGTTTAAATAATGCTTAGTATGCTTAATTTTCACGTACATGTACCATTAGGATATTTTTTTTATGTGGGAGGATTTTATTTCTGAAGTTAGACTTGATGCCTTTATATACCCTGAAATTCAGACAAATTTATGATAGTGTTTAATTTCCATTGCTAAATTGTTTTGTTAGGCACTTTGATGACAATGAAAATAAGTATATTTTATAAGAATGAAGATATATTTGTGGAAATAACAGTAAAATGCTGTTGCAGACTAATAACATGTTTTATGATGGCATTGCTAATTTCTGCTGAAAATTTCAAGGGTTGTCCTTGGCTCTGACAGAAAAATTCAGTATTACTCAAAGAAATTAAGAATTTTCTATTTCACTTTGAAAAGATTAAACTGATTAATATTCAGTCAATTTTAATCAGATGAATTCTGTATCATGTACCAACCTCACAATGTCAATGGGGGTCTCTCGAGTCTGGGATCCCTGACAAATATAGTACATAAAAACCTGGGTGGAAAATGTTTTTTGATTGGATGCTTCGCAATAACAATTCAGCTTTCAATGCATCAACCTTCACCATATCAATGTAAATAATGAATCATGGAAGATACGAAAAAATGTATGTTCATGAATTTAAATGAAAAAATTATGATATGTTGACTTATCACCAACTTTTAAAATGATGCAAGTTTTATAAGGTTTAACTGCCCCATTTCAGGGGTGAGAATTGTCCGCAGAATTCCGCAGATTTTATCTCCCCAGAATCGATCTCTTGAATCACCTAAATCTGATGAGATAATTTTGATGGGGGTGAGGTCCATTTTGTTTGGCCTGTTCCCTTCTAAGCAATGAAAAAAGCCTGATCTCATAAAGTGCAATTACGATTGATTGAAGTAAATACAGTGGGCCAAAACAAGTGAGTAGTCGGCACTCAGTATTCTGTGAATGACCATCCTTAAGTTCAGTTTCCCGCAGACGTTGGTCAAGAGCAGTCACATGTGAGATCCAACAAGGCTGCGCCCATAAGCTTGTTTTCCGCAATGTCCCCTTAACTTGTAAAATTTACATTATAGATAATGTTTTTCAATGGAATTCGGCAACAGGGAAGTGGATGATATAAAAGAAATTGATAAGACAGTCAAAAACAAATTTAAGCTATATTGGTTGAACCTGCAAAGTTCACCAGAATGCACCATTTCCCTCTCTATTTCTCTATCTCTTCCCCCCTCTCCCCAAACTTGGTTGCTTCCCTTTCTTGCAAAAGATCTATTTTTGAGGGTTGAACCTCACTAGCATCTCTGATCTTGTGAGTGATCCGAAAAATGTCCCAATGAAAGGCAGTGTGCTTTCTTGTGTTTTCAATGAAATATAGTCTTTAACCATGGTCTCTGGACTCTGTTATCATTTTAAAAATGTTCAGCTGTTTTTCTCATTTGCCATTCTAACCACTGAAATTTACATTATCAGTTTTAAATAGCAACATACATCTATACATGTATAGGTGATAAAACAGTGTAGTCCTGCTCACTGGTCCTGGTGGGGAACAGGTTAAGATGGGATCCCTGACAAATATAGTACATACTAGAGAGGTTCAACCCCCATGACTGGTATGTACTAGGATCAAATCACAGTCAAAGCATGAGACTTTTAATCTCGTTACCGGCTCTGACCCAGAATAAGTGCCCCGCAAGTTTCACTAGATAGGTGTATACCAGTTAATTGACCAGTGGTTCACCACTGGTTTATTAGAGGCTGTGGTACATGTGTGTACTGTCCTGTCTGTGGAAGAGCACATAAAAGATCCCTTGCTGCTTATGAGAGAGTAGCTTATGTGGCAGGTTTCCTCCAAAGATTAAACAAAGTACTGGGGTATTGTTAAACGGTCCAGCAATTAGCTTATTTTCAATATAAGATTGGCATTCTTACTCACTTCAACTAGGTCAGAACTACAGAAGTGTTTGTGAAGTCACTTTAAAGTTATTACACTCTGTTTTTATCTAGTCCTGTTTAACATTTTTATACATAGTCATAACACTGTAAGCATGTAATTTTATATGATACACGTACATTTAGTGGAACACATTTACTTAAACATGCATTTTAAATTATAGACCCTAAGATCTTGGCTTCCTTTTATCATTTTCTCAAACCAGCTGAGTGACAGTTTACATATCATAGCCCTTGAAATTCAAACAGTGTTGCTAGAGCACTTGACTGCCATTACTAACTTCTGCTGTGGTTGGGTAACAGCAATTTCAGGAAAATTAGTGTACTGCATAATATAATATTTTTACGACTGCAATGACAGGCTGTGGCAAACCAATTTTATGATATATGTAGCACTGCCAATTGCAACAGCAAGTTTTGAAGGGATAACATCTATTTTTTGACAAATAACACCCTTCAATTTTAATGCTCAGGATACAATTTTTTTTTTATATAATCCATATTTTTGAAATATAAATGTACCAATCAGTAATGTGGAGAACCATTACATTCTCAAATTAAAGTTAACATGTACTGTAGAATCCTCTTAATTGCAAAGTTATTTGCCCACATTTTTTATTTATTTATTTAATGACCCCTCTGCACAAAAGTAAATATTGGCTATTGGGGGTCACACTATGGTTAATTCAAACATTTATCCGAACATATATACATTTTTTCCAAACATAATTATATACATACAAATCAATAATATCAAAACATATACACAATATATTAATGAAACAAACTAAGACCATGAAAAAACTAATTTTCTGTAAAAATCAAGTCTCTAAAAACTTAATAATAAGCTGTGGGTGGAATCTGAATGATTCCACCACACCCTCATTAACAAATAAATTATCTCTAACAGTAACAGGCTGAAGGTGAGGACAATCCACCAAAATATGACGCACCATCAATATACACTGACAGTGCTCACAATGAGGTGGATGGTCCCTTTTCCAATGAAAAATATGAGTTAAATACGTATGACCTTCCTTGACCATCTGTAGGAGGACTGCCACTCTCCCAAGACCTGCTTTATAGAATGAAGTTTGTTCACTCTTGCATTGTCCCAAATATAGCAAAAATATACCTGTTAATCTCAAATTTAAAATCAGAAAAGGGGATATCCATGTTGGCATGAGGCAAATTCAAGACAGCCTTGGCAGCTAGGTCTGCCTTTTCATTACCCCTAATGCCAACGTGATTGTGCACCCAACAGAAAACAATGTTCTTTTTAGAAGATAAACAGACACACTTTTGTACCACCGTCCCAATCAAAGGATGTTCCAGCTTCATATTATGTAAAGCTTGGAGACACGCAAGTGAGTCTGTACAAATGACAAATTTGGATGCATCTGAAATTTAAATTTTGTTCAATAATAAATTGAATTTCGGCAAAAAATATAGAAGCCGAATCTGGCAATCTCTTAAAAATTTTGTTAGATGGAAACACTGCAGCAAAGGCTATAGTCTATCTCGTGATCCATCAGTGTAAACATGAATGTAATAACTAAATCTGTTTTTGATTTTTAAGAAATGGATTTGTATGATCTTTTTTCGAATCCACCAGATCAAATAAAAATAGTAGGTGGTTTTATATACCATGGTGGAAGAACAAAACGTACCGGTAGGTGTTTCCATTATGTCATCGAAAGTTATTTTAGAAGCAGTTAACAACTGCTTGATACGAAGACCAAAAGTAGGAATAGCATTTGGCTTCGCAACAAACAACTTTACATATTCTTCTTTAAGTTCATGAGCATCAACGTACAAGCTCTGAACAGGAGATGTTCTAAAAGCACCAAGGCAGTTTTAGCATTAAGTATACTTTATTTTTAATACCGGTAATAAGAAAAAAATAAACCTTGAAATTTTTTTTTAGTCCACAGCAAAAAAGTGCCATGGAGATTGAAAAACTCTGCAGCAATCTCCACGGCATTGCTGATTGTTGCGGTCAATTTAAGGGGTTGATATTGTATACTGCAAAATTCATACATGTAACCAAACATTATATTTATATTACCTAATTGCTAAAATCCACGTGAATGAGTGTGGTTTTCACAGGGATTTGTATCTTTTCTACACAACTAGTCTTGTAGGCAAATTGAATTATTTTTTAATTTCTACCCATGTTCTTTCAGGATGATCCTGATGGGACGGAGGAAGGAGCCAGTGGCCGGTCACCTCTTCGCAGTAGAAGGTAAAAAAAAAATTCATATGTTCTATTTTTAGACACATAATATTTATTTACATGTTTCGTTATTTGACATTTTTGTGTTGAATTAGTTAGACAGCTTATTGCTTGTATATAAATATTGCAAATTTTTCATTATCTTTTTCAGTTATTTTAATTTATAATCATAAATCATAAACCCACACTTTATAAAATGTTGTATGCTTGAAATATTACATCTTAATATGGTGTTTTTGTACTTGAATTCTTAATGACACTGGCACAGTACTGACATGCACCTGTAGCATAAACATGTTTTATTATCCACATGGTTCAAGATATAGAGGAAAATATAATTGGTATGACACATACATGTGTCATAACGATTTCACATGCGATTTGCGGATGATACATTGACCTCATTTGACATCATCTGATAAAGAACTATTTTTCTAAATCATTCATAGAATGTCAGCAATATTACCAATTCGCGATCATAATCCGAACTTGTAAATATTTGGCACGCTATGTCAAATCTATTTTTTTTAAATTAAATACTAAAACATTAAAATTAAAAACATAAGTAATAACATATTTATTTTAATTAATATTCAACAAATAAATCTTTTAAAAATTAAAATGCCTATACTAAATATGACGTCATTATAATATGTAGACGTGCAAATGACATCACTAAAACTTGGAAAAGGACAACGTAACATCATCCATAACATTATAGGATAGCATTTCTGTAAACTTTCACGCAATTAGAAAGTTTAAAGATGAGAAAATTTCGTAGATTCCATTCCTTCGGATTCTGCCCATACCCCACACTGTGCCCGTTTTTAAAATCTAAGACAAGAGCCTTGATGAACAAATTCATTTAATGTTATTTACAAGTTGTACGGACTAAAGCTGTCAGCCTATTTATAATTTTATTCAATTATTGTTTGACTTTATTTATTAAATGGATAATGAAGAAATTATTATACTAACGTGTGTGTCGTACTGATTTTACGAAAATATTATTTTCGTTTTATTAATTACATTTTATTATAAAATATCAATTGTTTTTTGTTTTTTTCATTATGAGATTATATGGAACTATTTGCTATGGGTGCAACATTACAATAGTGGTCCTTCGGCGATCTGTCAGCTGACCTTATATTATGTGGATCCTAGACAAGGCAATCGGTTCTGATTCTTTTTTTTCTTTTCTTTTTTTATCGTGTGGATAATAAATAAATTATAACACTCACGCATGAAGATTGCACGAACATTATGAAACACGTTTGTGAATGTTATCGCGAGCGAGAGCTCAGGGAATAACAGTTCACAAACTCATTTCATAATATTTGTACGATCCTCCCACTTATTTGGTAATCTCCATGTATACAGAGCACTTTCTATTATTTTAATGTTATACCAACTTCAACAAATATAGTAATGTTAGGTGATCCAAAAAACTGTATATGTATTATAGAAGAAAAAAAAGATTAATCATGAATTTCTTTTGCCTTCGTTGTACATGTAATGTTGACCAAGATACTGCAAGATGTAGAGCTGTATATGTAGATCTATACTTTTGAGAACTATCAGGTCTTTGTCTAGACTGTAGTAATGACATACATGTAGGTGAATTATATATTTTTAATAGTGGGGAGTAAATTTGATGCAGTTGAATGCACTTGAAGCTGGTATTGGAATTTTATAAAATGCTATTTTGTCTCAAGTGAGACTTGAACTTTGTACCTTGCAGCCTTGGACTCGGTAACATATATCCTTTGTGACACTAAGTTTAACTATTATTGTAAGCTGTGTTTGTGTGTTAAACCAAGGCAACTCGGTCATTTGTTTATCTTTTAGCTAAAGCACATATTTACCTGTTTAATTTAAATTACTGATTGTTGTATTAACTGTTTAAGTACATGCGAGTCTCTGTAACCAGAGGAAACGCCCACGGAAACACTGCCTGTAGAATAACAAGTGATTGAATGCACCAACACTCTCCAATAATGAATAACATTTTTATAGGTCAGTACACTCTAGGTATGTTGACATTTTTGCAGAATGGCAATTGCTAAAGGCAGGGGTGTAGATTATCGATCGCCAGCGCGCCCGTGTGGGGTTCAAATCGAGACGGAAGAGTTCAGTACTGATAATCATCCACCCAGCTGGTCACTTAAGGTTTCTTTCGAAGTGAAGATAAAACTGAACTTCAGATGGTGACATAATGATCGCATCACAAATTTTGTCTGCCATTTTTTCGTGCAATCGCAATAATGTGCGACACTACTGGTTTCTGGCATCTGGCTCATGCATTCTTGGCCTAGATTTGAACAGATTGTCAGGCATGTGGCTTTTTTTGGACAACGTAAATTCACCACTTTATTCACTGGCCAAAAAAACTAAATAGGCAGAAAAAAAAAATCTCTAAATTACAGGCCATAGGATTTCATGGTAACAATCATTACCAGTAACTTGTAGGTACAGTGCTGGCGAAATCAACTAACCGAAAATCCATTTCGATTGATTTTCATATCGTGTCTACGTTATATATATATTAAAACAAATTTTTTAAAACCTTTTTAACACCAAAATTATTTGAAGACTATGAAATTCGACACTAATTGAATATACGTACATGTAAGTCTTGCCTGATGGTTTTATTGTTTACATGCTATTTTTATAACTCGGAATAGACGATGTTGCAAACAAAATCTTTACAGATGCCATGATGCAAAGTCCACTGCCTAGCAATGTTACTCCTTGATTTAGTGAGATCATTGCCAAATACTTTATTCAAAATTGGTCCACACTTATGCTTTTAATTTAACCATCCCAAAAATACGACATAGACTGATAGAGTGGTCATCTAATTTTCTATTCAGTATATATATATATATTAGCAATGAATTTTGATTGGTGATACATTTGAAATCCTGTGGCTAGTATGAAGATGAGAAGAGACATCATGACATGCACCAAATAGACCATTATCTACAAAAATCCTGTTGCTTATTTTTAGGGGGCTGGTTAATTTTCCGAGGTTACCAGCCTGGCTGGCCGGTATCTGAAAAAAGTTAATGTACAGCCCTGAAAGCAAAAATACAGCTTTTGAAGCAAGCTTTATATTGGCCAGTCGTTCTCTAGCTCTGCCCACTTGCCCAGTGTGTTTGATGTTAAGATTTACACATGTGTGATGCTTACGTTCATGTTTGGGTGACCTTGAGATGCACTCCACCTACATCAGATGGCCTTGTGAGATGTCACACCCTCTTCAGATAAGCTTGTGAGATGTCACACCCTCTTCATTTAAGCTTGTGAGATGTCACACCCTCTTCAGATAAGCTTGTGAGATATCACACCCTCTTCACATAAGCTTGTGAGATGTCACACCCTCTTCAGATAAGTTTGTGAGATGTCACACCCTCTTCAGATAAGTTTGTGAGATGTCACACCCTTTTCAGATAAGCTTGAGATGTCACACCCTCTTCAGATAACTTTGTGAGATGTCACACCCTCTTCAGATAAGCTTGTGAGATGTCACACCCTCTTCAGATAAGTTTGTGAGATGTCACACCCTCTTCAGATAAGCTTGAGATGTCACACCCTCTTCAGATAAGAGGCATTTGTAAGATGTTCATCCCTCTGCAGATGATCTTGTGAGGTTGCTTAATTAATATATTACCAAGTAATTGGTTACCTACATTTACATATAAGTATTTAGAAATATTTAAAGATATCAAACTCTTCAAATAACCATTTGAAATGTCTCACTCACAGTGGATGACCTTGAGATATAACCTTACAGCCATCTACATATACGGTGGCAGCTGACAATGCTGTTATTTTAACAGCTGTCATAAAATTGGTTTGCAGCAGCAATATATTAAGTAGTAGGCTATTTTTCTTGAAATTGCCACACTAAAGTATTGTTTCCTATTCCACCCCTATTAAAGTGTAGTGCTTAAAACTGGCAAATTTCTACGTGATACCCCACACATGTTCCATGGGGGAAATGTCTGAGCATTTATCTGGAAACTTACATCACATTTTATTGCATTCTTACCATATTGTAGACAAGCGATGGTAGATATTTCTTATAACTATAATTCTGATGTCATATATTTTATGGATTTGCAATATACATGTATGTACCAGGAATCATTTCGTACTAATGTAGACAAGCAATGGTAGATATTTCATATAACTATAATTCTGATGTCATATATTGTGATGGATTTGCAATATACATGTACCAGGAAGCATTTCATACTAATGTAGACAAATGATGGTAGATATTTCAAATGACTATAATTCTAATGTTTTTTCATTATGATGGATTTGAATTATACATATACCAGGAACCATTTCTTACTAATGTTGACAAGTGATGGTAGATCTTTGGTATGACTATACATGTAATTCTGTTTTTGATTGTGAGGAATTTGCAGTATACATGTATATGTACCAGGAACTATTTTATACGGTTGCAATATACATATACCAGCAACCATTTCATATTGTTGTAGACAAGTTGATGGTAGATATTTCGTACAACTGTAATTGTGCTGATTTCATTGTGATAGATTTGCAGTGTAAACATGTCAGTACAGAAAGGCCACTTTGCTTGCAGTTAATACACAGAATGCAGTTTCCCACACATTACTGTGCAAGCCAATTTCCTTTCTTCTCGTCATCAATCATTTGAGATTGCCTCAGGCACGTCTTTTCTTTTGATGATTGCAAATGATGCATCTACCTGCGTGAACGAAATTGTTAATCAACCAATTTGTGCACAATATTGTCATTAACATGAACCCGGCCTGTAGAGACTGGATTGAATATCACTTCATTATAGGCAGGTTGCATGATGAAGAGTCTTAAACTTGTGTGACTATGTGATGAATATATGTTAGGAAGGTAACCGGATGTTTTTGATGTGCATTCATGTTTGATCAACAATTGTGTTTTATGTTGGTTTTTCATGTCAGGTATTATATACGTGTATTAATATATATATTTTTTTACTCATAGATTTATTAGGTTAAGAAAGTAAGTAGATGATCTGTACATGCATACATGTAACACTTTTTGTTATATTGCAGTTTTATGTAAGGTTTTATATTTTATTTCTTTACTAATAGAATTAAACATTATTGGATATTCTGTTATGTCACACGTAGATTATGAATTCTTTTGATTTCTGATTATTCTATATGTAATATATATGTATTATGTACCTATTTCTTTTAATGACATCATTGGAATACATTGATTTATTAATCATTGGCTGTTGGATGTCAAACATGTAGTAATTCTGACACATTGTCTTCAAAGAAAATCGGCAACTTTTTTTTCCATTAGCAGCAAGGGATCTTTTACTTTTCCATAAACGGGAAAGCACATACCCTGGAATTTGATATATATGTGCCGGTACCACCAAGCAGGGCATCTAGAATTTTTTTTTTAATCCACTAGCCGTTGGACAAGTGATTTTTAAAATTCACTAGCCCGACTTAAAAATTCACTAGACCAACCTCCTAAAAATAAAACTCAAACTTGATGATCGAATCGACTCGCTATATTTTGCAGGATTAAAAAAAAATCCATTATAAAAAATTCACGTGATTCACAATAAGATTAGTGTCACCGTTTTCAAAAATAAAAGAACGCAATAGATCTATCAGATAGCGACCTACAATTTTTTTTTTTTTAAATGCCTTGTATGATCAAACGTTAATTGCCATCAATGCCATCAGAATATGGTTGCACCCATATATAATGGTCACCTTAAAAATATGACCTTTCTAGAGAGGTCACTTAACGTTCTAAAACAGATTACTGAAAATTTTAATGAATATTATACAAAACAGTATTAAATATTGTAACATGTATAAATTTACATTTGATGTATATGTAAACGTAGACCTTATTTAACTATAAGTATAAACCTCAAAAATTGTAAAATGATTTAAGTATTTTTGTCCCTGACTTTCGTAATTTCATTTTATCTTGTGAAATGTCAAAATAGCAAAACTGCTATCATTTGAAAATGTTCAACTAAAACAAGTTTCTGGCCACCACTGAATCAAAAAATGAAAATATTTTGTTCAGTTAATCTTTTAGCCATTTAAATATGTCTGACCTTCATTGTGAGTGAGAAGTAGTAAAGACCCTAATAGACAAGTGGTTGTTATAAACAGGTCATATAAAGAGAGAAATGAATCAGGAGGATTTGTAATATCTACATGTATTTTTAACGGTGCCATTACATAATAAGATATGTTACAACTGTGTTTCACCAAACACTTGAAACAGCAAACACATTGTAAATCAACTGCATAACTGCTAAAAATAGCTTTATTGGATCTGTGATCATACAATATTTATGGAAACATTTATTTCGAGCAGTGTGGATAATAAATATATATAGCACATGTACTGAATCAGTATGTGTTCCGTTGTTAATGCTTTGATGTCACATTATGAAATGACATGTAAAGAAAAATACACAATATAATGAAATACAATGAGGTTGAATACATGCATTGTTGATGTGTTTTCGTCACATTAGGAAATGAGATACAGTGACTAACTGAGTGTAATAAATATTTCTTTGCGATCTCCAAGCACAAACATTTTTTATTGGGTGTGAGATGTACTGGGTAGTGTGTAATATAATGAAATGTGATAGGTGAATAGACATGTTTGTATAAGGATGAGGAATATTATTGTGGCTTTTTGTTGTTGTTTTGCATCACCTTGTTGTGAGTGGGTTTTTAAAATGAAATGCAACTGTGTAATATGCAACATAATGAAAAAGTAAAGTTTGTTTTATTTAACGACGTCTCTAGAGCACATTGATTTGTATATTATCATCGGCTATTGGACATCAATCATATGGTCATTCTGACATATGTATTTAGAGGAAACCTGCTGCTGCCACATAGGCTAATCTTTTTTGATAAGCAGCAATAGGTCTTTTATATGCACCGTCCCACAGACAGGACAGCACATACAATGGCCTTTGATGAACGAGTTGTGGATCACTGGTTGGAACGAAAAAAAGCCCAAATTGCAAATTAGTCCACTGAGAAGGATCTATCAGATGACCTACCGGTTCACAGGCAGACACGCTACTGTTTGAGCTAGATCCGGCTCCCCCTGCTTAGCTTTGTTACATCTGGGGGCGACATGCCCACCCTTCTCCACTGTGAGCCTTTTTTTGGTTTGCCATTGTAATCAAAATCTTGTAAAGGGTTTGTACCCAATTCATCAGCGCCCTCTCCCACCCCACCCCTCATTCCTATGGGCCAACATATGAACTGAAATATATTCAGCCGAATAAATCTTTATAAGAATACAGTTCATAATTATGCTGCATTCGAATAAAAACAGAAATAAGTAATTACGAGTTGTAAATACATCAGGATTTGTTTATGTCCCCATTGATTACTAGACAAAAGGGTTCTGGCATTATGTTAACAGTGAATTAAATTTTATCTATTTTTAATTGTATCACTACACATACACTATTTTTAGAATGATAAAACAAATTCAATAGCACACTTAATTTATGTAGACTTTATTTTCTTTATGAGCTCAAGCAAATCGGATACAAATTTCATGATGGGAGCTCATCAAAATGGTTACAAATAATTTTAAATGAACGTATGCAGCATTAACAGGGTTTCACATTTGAAAAGTAGAGGAGAGCTATAAATTAAGCCCCAAGTAATGTTCAGGAGAGCTTTTTCACTCTCCATAATCACACCCCTACAAACGTTATGGGGGGCTTTTTCCTTAAAATCAATTGAATGATTCAACTGATTCAGAATCATTGATACATTTGGCCAGAGAGTCAATAATTAGAAATGTGTATCAAGTTCTAAATCAAAATTTCTGTGAGGGTGTTTGTTCATGTCATTGCAAAAACTGAGAATTACTGAACTCGATTATATTTTTGGAGCTAGATTATTCACGCTCATTGGTCAAAATCAATGGATGCGGTGGGGCGTGAGCACGATCGCGTGCCTTGAACGTGAAACTCTGGGTACTTTTACAGCTATGGCAACTGTTATAAAAAGTGAGTCATGCTGAAAAACTCAAAATGGACAAAAAATGACTTTTGGTCTTAGGTTATGAGGATGACGATAAATAAAATGAAAAAATGAAACAAACAAAAATACCAAGTATAAATTGCAGATCTATTACTTTCTTTTTCTTTTTACAAGCCAAAGATAGCACTGTTGAGTGATGTCATTAAAAATATTAAATAGAAATAACAGAAGAATGGAGGATACCAGTATTTCATATTTCAACAGGCACAGTACTGAAAAAAAATGGTTTGCAAGGAAAATGAAAAGAAAATCTTTTTACACTGTTGGCTACTGACCATGTGCCATACATAGACGACAATGACTGTGCATGTGCTAAAGCTACCACACTCTCTCTTCCTTTCCCTTAGCCTGATGCATTTATAACACACGTATTCACACATACAAAACATAACAAGCAATCATTTGTTTTTTATTGGGTGGGGTGGTGGGGGGATATTTGCGGTATTCAAAGGAGAAGTACCGTGCATGTTTGTTTTAGTCAACTATTACTGTTCTCTCACTGATACTACATTTAAAAATAAATAATTTAATTATCTATGAAACAATATGTTTTCCCAAAGAGTGCAGGCAGAAACATTTAGAGAGTTGTCTGTCTGGCTAAAAGCTTATTTAAAGAAATTATACATATATTATTAAAATTTTTGAACAGGTAAAGAAGAAAAGAAATTTGTTAAAAAGCAAGATAAACATTTATGAACTGGAATTGGTGGGTAAAACATTACATTCAACTTGTTAAAGAATGTAATCAGTAGATTGAACTGACTGAGCATGCTGTAATATATAACAAGGATAGAAATTAAGAAATATTTCCTCTGACCATTGCAATTAGCAGACTAGAATTATTAGTCCCCATAAAAAAATCACAAGTCTCCCATTATTAGTTGGAATCATATGACCAACAGTTGTACCTATATTGATGAGGTGAGGTGAAGTATTTTTTATACAGGTCCACATCCAATTTGGTTCGGACCAGTCTCCCCCGGAGACTAGGAGACTCGAAACCTGCTGTTTTTTTCTATAAACAGCAAGGGATCTTTTATATGCACTATCCCACAGACAGAATAGCACATACCATGGCCTTTGTTA